>BHFT01053601.1:0-16955 GCA_004320025.1 Laticauda laticaudata
TGGAACATTTTTCTCGTCCGCTGTGTCCTTTTTACAAATGTTTTGCATCCGTCGGCCAGTGTGACAGGGCCTTTAAGTGGAAGGCCTGCTAGATGAATCCAGTGGTCTTTTCCCATGACAAGCTGGGAACTGCCTCTCCTCTATCAATGAACAGAATGTGAGAGGAATAGTGCTGTTTCAGTAATGTTTCCCAGAAACTTGGAGCAAAAGCATGTAGTTTATGAAGTCTTTCCCTTCCTCTTTCTGCCCCACCCCCCAAAAAAATTTCCTTGCATTTTTTTCTCCCTAAGAGACAAATGAAGCTGAGCAATAGGCAACTCAGCCAGCCAGCATCTCTCTTCCCTGTCCTATAATTCATTTTATTACACCATTCTTCCAGGCTGGCCATATCATCATGCAAGGAAAAAACAATTGTTTACAATAGTAAAAGTTAGGTGAGCTATCTTTATCAAAAAGGAGGAGCTGCATCCAATTGTTCCTGTACCTTCTATGTTAGCCAGACTATATCACTTTCAATGGAGAATTCTGTTTTGCAGTTTATACTGCAGAAAAATTAATTTTCCAATGAATTTTACTTTTATACATGAAATGGGGTAGACATCATGCTTGGACTGAACCTGCCTATTCTCTTATTTTACTAAGGATTTTTTTCCTGCCTGATTTTGCCTTTGTCTGGCAAAATTTCCTACCATTATAATCTATACCAGTTCTCAATATCCCCTTCCCTCTTTCATGTAGAAATGGAGATTTTGAAGATTCCTGAATTTCTGCTTTTGGGGTTAATGGATTTTCTAAATATTCTTCCTTGAAGATTTATAAAATAAGACTCAAAACTGAATGTTTTTGTTTAAAAGCTATAGAATCAAGCCTATAAGTTTCATTATCATCAGAAAAGAACAGAATTGTGCAGGAAGGCTTTGAAAAACAATTGCTAGGATAGTGCTTTAAATTTTTTAATAGATTGAGTTTTTCCTGTGATATACCTATTCTTTTTGATGTCAGCTATAACATATATTATATTGATCTGTCTCCCAAGTGGCCTGCTTTAGTTTATAAGGACATGTAGTGATAGATGTAAGGAAATGTTGCCTACAGATCCTATAACTTCCTTTTGCCCTGTTAATTCTGGGATAAATTAAGCTATGTTAACTGAAAAAATAAGAACAACCTTAGGAATGAAAAACATTTTCCATGAATCTTACCAGACCTATTAAAGCATGTTCCAGTCTTTATTCCAAAATTAATATTACCTTTTGAAGCGCTTGTGTCATTTTTCCTTTTGACATGAAAGCATTTTAAAACTTTCTACTTATTTCTTTAAAATATATGCCTAAGCTGTGTGTGTGTACATGTATTGCCCACTTCTACTAAATTATAAATAATATTAAAGCAAGAAAAATGATATTAAAAGGACAAACATGGTTGAACTGCCAATATAATGGAATAAAATAGAAACTGCAGCTTGTCTTTTTTTCTTTTCAGTGTGATCATTTTGGAGGTAGTCCGTGTAAGTAGTTCAGGGAAAGGATAAAATATGTGTCATGAGATGAAATTATGTTGAGTAATTTACTAGGAATGGGAATAAGCTGATTCCTGTACTTTCTTAAGATTTCGTAGAGGTTTAAGAAAAGCCTCTTGATGTGTGACCAATCATCTACTTGGCAGCATTCCCACTTTCCATTGCTGTCCATCTTCAAAAGCAGGTTAGGAGCAGTCTACAATCCTTCTGACATAATTGTCTTGGACTCAGAGTGAATCAGACAAGGTGTCAGACCTGCCCCAGTCTGATCCCTTAAGGAAGTAAAACTCTTGACTCCATTTGAAATGAAAATATTCTTTTACTAAGAGACACTGACTGCAGAAGAGTCAAACATAATCAAAAGTTCTTGTGTGCTAATAGAAAACTAAACCTCTGGTTTTACCTACCCATCACCCATCCATCTGTGCATAGCCAATCCAGCACTGCTGAGATGTTATGAGAAACTCTGAGATTATTGGGGCTGGTGAAATTCCACACTCAGGACAAATGGCCTTGAAGATGCCAGTGTACCAGTGTGAATCAGATGTTCTTCTTCAACTGTCAACCCCCCCTCCCAATTTTCCACTGTAAAGGTATACATTTTTATTGCTCATTTGTTTCCCACCCTCCCCAATTGATGACAGAACATCTGCAAGGTGCCAAGCCGAAGCTGGTATATCTGACATGCTGCCATTATAGGGACATTAGTCCTGCAAAACAGATAAAAAGACACAACAAAGAGAGAGGGAGAAACAAGGTAGATATACAGCCAAAATATGATACTATTTTGGTTTATCAGGATACTGGTTGTGGAAGCATCTGAGGAGTTTGGCCACTTGAATATATTTAAGATCTACCCATTCGGTCTCTGAAGGAGAAATGTCTTTCCACACCATACTGGAGGTTTCCTCAGTGTCTATGGTAGTTTAAAATGTTCCTAATTTCAAAACATTGTTCCCCCTCAATCATGGGGGGCAGCAGTGAAATTGGATGCAAAGGGGGCTGTTTCCAGTTTCAGTAGCTCACAGTGGAAAATTGGGTGAATGCACCTGAGGAATTTCATCAACTCAAGTTCAGCCATGACTGGATTGATGTTTCATTTAATGGGGAAAAAGCCAACATATTTGGGTCACCATTTTTTGGATGGCTGCCTGGCTGCCTGGATGGCAGGTATTTGGTGAAGAGGTAGACTCGATCTCCAATTTCAAAATATTTGGACTTTGCTTGTTTTTGTCTGCATGCTTTTATAGGTCTCTCTCACCTGCTCTAATGATTTTCTGATGATTGGCCATGAGCTCTGCAGCTGGGTAACCCAGTCTTTTAAGGATGAGAGAGAGGACTGACCAGGGGCAATTCAGATATGGGTGCAAAATCCTGTCCTGCGGCCACTTTGAAAGGGGTGAATCTGATGCTACTATGTATAGAGTTATTATTGGCTACCTTGGAAAATGGCAAGATGTCTCTCTGATTATCCTGTTGGTAATTTATGTAACATTTCAGATATTGTTCTTGTACCCCATTTACATATTCACAACCCCAAAGTTGTTTCAGGATGATGACTAGAACTGAGCCCTTGTGATATTCCAGGCAGCTTTAAAAATGCCTGCCAAAATTTAGAAGTAAATTGCACTCCAGGGTGAGAAATTATTTGTTATGGAGCACTGTGTAGTCTGCAAATGTGCTGAATGATCAGCTTAGGCAAAGCACAAACAAATGGGATTTTTTTGGCAGGGCACAAAAGCCATATGTTTGGAGAACATATCAGTAATCATCCAGATTACAGTGTTTCTTGAGATTTCTAGTAGCTCCACTATGAAGTCCATAGAAATTTCCTTCCAGGGGGCATTAGGGTCTGGATGTTTTAACACTGGTTCGGCGGCAAACAATTGTTTGAGTTTTTGAACTCTACCTAGTACTCCATTGTTCACTTCAAGGGCTGACTTGGCTTTGGTTTTCTCTCCTCTTTTGTCTTTAGCGAGTTGGTGATGGGGAGGGCACCACTCTGACCAGTTTCACATGCTCTGCCATAGTCTCAGTAGAAATCAGTATGTTTTCTAGGTAGACCAGCACATCTCATGCAGCACCTCATTTATTAGTTGCATGAAAACCATGGGAGATCCTTGTAGTCCAAAGGAGTAAACCCTGAACTGAAAGCACCCCAAGGGACAATTAAAGTGGTTTTCCATTCATCCCCCTCCTTAATCCTGATTTGGTAAAAAGTCTCTCGCAAGTCTAACTTAGTAAAAATCTTCACTTTACTAAATGGGCTAACATGTCCTTCATTAGTGTACAGATAGACATTTTTCACACACACACATAAGTGAAGGGACCCATCCTTTTCCTCCCAGAATAGCACCTGGGTGTCCACCCTGGGTCGAATCAGCAGGACAAAATACCCAATTTAGGTTTTTATCTATAAAAAGATGTAGTTCCTTCCAGATCCTTTGGGGATCATTGAGTACAATTTGGGCTTGAGCAGTTCAGCCAACAGCAGGACCTCTATGGCACAGTCTGTTGATCAGTGTGTGAGAGCTCACATTTAGCTAAACACATCCTGCAAGTCCAAATAGTTTGTTGGAATTTCAAGATCATCTTTCTTCCATTCTTGCAGGGTAGCTCCAACCTCTTGCCTCAGTTTTGGGATTGCTAAGTTCCTTTCCAGTTTCGTCTTAGCCCCAGTCCACCAGAATTTTAGCAAACCCCTCCTCTAGTTCATCTAAGGATTTCACTCTCATAACCATGCTAGTCCCAGCACCAAATGTGTCTCCGGGCCCGGGCCCACAATAAAACTCAGAGTCTCTCTATGTGTCCCCATATGCATTTCTATCGGTTCAGTGGTGAATGTTGCCGGGATCCCCCTCACTATGGAGCCATCTAATTGGCAGAAATCCACTGGAACTTCTTTATTCTCTCAGCTTACTGGTGCGGCAGAGCCTCAGCTGGTCCTTGGAAAGCTGCACACGCACATGCGTTAGGTGCATGCGCATGCGCGAAGTGCACGACCACCAAAGCGGTAGGGAAATTGGTAGAATCCCACCACTGTATCAACATTTCCTTCTTAAATCTATTCTGTCTTAAATCACCTCTCTTTCAGATTTCTTTTTCTTTCTATTAATTACTAGTATGTAAAGCTCTTGTGACCTTTTCATTTTGTTCTTTGCCTTGCTGGGTATCTATATTTCATTGCCTTTATCTTCTGAAGGAAAAACATTTTTTTTTTCATTTTGCAGTTGTACTTTGCCTGTTGCTGCAGAGCTTCCAAAACACAATATTACTCTCACACCTGTGTCAAAGTTGATAGTTTTATTGGCATCTCTAACATGCTAGAGCAGATTGGGGGGGGGGGGAATAAGAGATAGTGGGAGGGAAGAAAGCAGCACAGGTCCTGCCATGTATCTAACCAGCTGGGTCTTCCACAAGGAGTTTCAAATTGCAAAACAGAGTGAACCAGTGTGAAAACAAAGGATGACTTTGCTTTGCCAAGAATAGGATTAAATCTCCAAATGGAAGTGGGTCTGTCACACAATAAGCAATTAGTTGCATACAGGAATTTATAAGAAAGGAAGCAGGGAAATTGTTTTATGCATGCTGCCTGTGTTTCTGGCCTGATGAAAATTGTACTCTTCTAGAAGGGAAAACCTCCAGTTTCTAGTGCACTTGCAAGTCCTTGCTGTGCTTGCAAAAAAGAACTGTCAAATTGTAACCAAAATTTATTAAACAAGCTGTCTGTACCCAAGATATTTGTCAATATGTCTATATCAGGCAAGGTGACACTGAAGTCAGTTTAAGGATTTCTGCTAGATCTAGCAGAAGAAAATATATCAGCTTAACAGCAAAATAAACACAGACACTTTAGAATATAGAATTCAGCTAGGAATTCTCAATCTTGTTTTTAGATTTATTTCTTATTCTATACAGCAATACTCTGTTGACTTGACAATGCACGCCTTTCATAATTCATTCTGCTTGATTAGTGTCTTTGATGACTTGGAAAATGGCTCCAACAGAATTTTCAGCACAGAAAATGGATACTGAGAGCTTTCTGTGTATTTTATTGTGCTAACCGGTTGTCATGTGATAGAGATTAACTTTTTGGTTGGTATATAGTAGTATATTTTGAAACTTTTGTCCATGATCCAGCACTGTACCAAACTGATAGTTTTTTTCTGTCACAAGAATATTTATTACTGCTGCTCTCCTGTCATAAGAATGTATTAATTGCTATTTTGTTGACTTATAGTAGCCACTTTCTTAAGTAAGAGTATTCAATTAATACCCCACATACTTAATTGTTCACTGTGTAACAAGTTAACTATGTTAATCTATAGTACTCATATTAGTATTAATGTGAAAGCTATGGATGACCAATACTATGATGTATGAAAGTCAATATTTATAGGCCTGTCAAGTAAAGATCATAGAATATCGAAAATTGTGAGTTGAAATATAAGATAAGGGAAGTAAAGAGCATACGTAAAGAAATTAATGAAAAAAGAATAGATATTTATGAAATTAAAACAACAGTGATATGAAAGAAGATGATATAATCTAGTAGAGCAGAGTTAATTAATATATGCAGAGAAGTGAGGGTCTGTGTTTAATTACAGTATGAATGATAAATGCTATAATATATCTCTGAATGAATTGTGCCACCTACACTGTTGTGGATACCTATGAAAGAAGACAAAGGCGGAGCATTACATACTATGTTCTAGTGCAGTGTTTGTCAACTTGGGCAACTTAAAGACATGTGGACATCAACTCCCAGAATTCCCAGTATTCTGAAAGTCTACATGTCTTAAAGTTGCCCAGGTTGAAAACCATTGTTCTGGTGAATGATGGTAATAGAAGAACCAGGATCAATTGGGAAAACTGGCAATATTATCAATTAATGTGATCCAAGAGACAGGGAAATATGTTAGGCAACGTGAAGAAATAAGTGAGAACAACTTGAGTTCAGAAAAAGTTTAGTGACCCAAGAATGAGTGAGAGTGATACAGTAACTTTGGACTGACTATCTGCTCAGAAAACATTTGTTTGCTTTCAGGGACAGTGGGATCTGAATATAAAAGCATATTCTAATTATTTATGATAAAAGTTTGAGATTATTATTGAGGGATACAAGGATGATGGGGTGATCTAAGTATGGATATGAACACCATTTGGAAGTTTTAAGAATGGATGTTGGGGAAAAATTAATATGAAAAAAAGGGAAAAGTTAAAATAGCTCAAATAATGGAAAATAAAATGTTTTGGAAATAAAATGGAAGTAAGACATTAACTGCTGCAAAACTGAGGTTGAAATAAATATATTACTTCACCCATGTAAATTTTTTATTTATTTATTACATTTAGGAGGACACCCTTTGTTTATATACTCTGCACCTACAAATGCAAGTTTCCAGGCTGACAAACCTTAAAGTTAATATCATAATAAAACAAAACAAAAACAACAAGCAAGTAAGTTATAAGTAGCAATCCATGTGCATCCAGAAAAGATAATTCCTCAAATTAGTTGCAGGAGTGAAACTGAAGAGAATATGGAAACATTAAGATTAAAATAAATAGAAAATAAAGGTCCCTTTGATGGAAATAAAACGTTGGTTTGGGGAGCTTAGTATTTCTTACTATTTTTCCCTATTGCATAGCATTGTTTATCCCAAAAGTGAATGGGCGTGATGGGTGTATATGTTGGCATGTATAATACTAATGTCATTATGTATGTGTCTTTGGGGATAGATTCAGACAGTTCGGTATAGTGGTTAAGGCATCAGGCTAGAAACTGGGAGAGTGTGAATTCTAATCCTACCTTAGACACAAAGACAGTTGGGTGACCTTCTCTTTCAGCCCTAGAAAGGAAGCAAAGGTGAACCATTTCTGAAAAATCTTGCCAATAAAACTTTAGCTGCTTGTCCAGGCAGTTTCCTCGAGTCAACCTTGACTTGAAGAAGATGCAGAAAAGAATATGCTAATTTCTTTCATACTTAACATAATGGAAGACAATTTTATCTTCTGTACAATGTCCTGGAACAGAAACCTTAAGACTAAGTAGGATTGGACTGCAAAACTCAAGATAATATCTGCAATGGAACCAAGAATTAATGTTTTGTATATCTTCTTGAATCTCATATAGAAGCCATCCAGATTTTTGTAACTCACATTAGGAAACACGGTTCCTATAGTACAAGATGGCAGAAAATGTTTGGGGAGGGGACCTTTGGGGGCTTAAGACTGCACTTCAAAGTTTTTATGGGATCAAGATTTATTTTTTTTATTATGTCACCCTTCACATGTGTCTCCATTGCTTTATGGTTACCCAGATGCTTCCTGATCTGAAATGGGACCCTGGAAAGATTTTCCTCTGTATGTTTTCCATTAACATTTAACCAAACCTTTCACTGTAGCACTGTGTTACTGATCAAGTAAGTGATCAAATAAGTGATCATCAAGTTACTGATTGCTGCAGGTTCATAATACGGTACAGCTCAGGACGCTTTCATATAGCAGCCTACATAGTAAACTGATACAGAGCTAAAATGACAGTAAAATTGACAGCCTTCCATCCTTCCAAGTAAAATGAGGACCCAGATTGTTGAGGGCAATATGCTGATTCTGTAAATCATTTAGAGAAGGCTGCAAAGCACTATGAAGTGGTATATAAGTCTAAGTGCTATTACTATTGCAGTTCATGGTATGTTAACATGTAAGTGCCAGCATTGCATACTTATATCTTGACATCTGATGCAAATAAATAAATAAAGATATTTGTATGATGGCATCATCATGCATATTTAAACAATTTCTTCTCTTGTTCAGAGAAATCCCTATGTTCTCACATAAATCATAAAAAAACATTCATTGACAACTTAATTGATTTTTTTCACTCATTCAGCTACATTAAATGATGACAAGGAAGACAAGAAAAGATAATCTTTGGGGGCTTAAGATTGTACTTCAAAGTTTTTGTAGGGCCAAAATGTATTTATATATTCTTTTATTATGCTGCCCATTTTCCCTAGAAGCTGATTGAAAAGCATACTCAGTGGGACAAAATAATTGTTTCTTAATATTGGGAAAATTAAGATGTGTGCATTGGGAAATTTAGGAGTTGAAATCCATACATCTTAAAATTGCTAAGACTAGAAATACTAGACCACATCATACAATTTGGATGTGTTCTTTTTTGGTTAGTTTGAGTTGATGGGACACTCACTGTGCCTTTTTAGGCATACACTGTGGATTTCACAGTGCCTCCATAGAAAATAATTGTGACTAGAGAAAACTCAAATGTTTCAGAAGAAAGTGCTTCCAGGCAATGCATTGTCCAACCCTTTCTTGTGACACCCAAGAGAAGTCCCAAGTTTGCAGTGACTTACCTAGAATTCCCCAACCTCTTGCAGCTGGGTTTGGAATCCATTGCCCCAAATTTGAGACAACATGGCTAACATCATACTCATTTTCTTCCTTGTGTACACAGATCTTTGTTGGCCATCCAAATGAAAATATGATTTGCAGATCAAAGAACTGAATATATTATATTTACATCTATTACAATTCAAGATGAAAAGGTGCAATGCCATTGTTTTGTTAAATTTCTATGGATTCAGTTTGAGTTTGCATGGAGTAATCAGGATTTTAAGTCTTGAACTCTACATACTTTGAAATATTGATGTAAGTGGAAATGGAAGAAAAATCACTAAATAAAAGACAAAAATTTGCTAAAAGCGAGAGAAATCTTTCCAAGGTTTCAGAACATTTCAAGAAATGGAAACTATGAAACAACACCTCAAACTCTGAAGGATTTAATGGGTTGTTTTAGAAAGAGACTATGGGAGATGTTGCAAATATAAAGGTACTATATTGCTCACAATAAACTTTCAAGTATTTATTTGGCTCTAGGCAAGGACAGATCACTGCCAATGATGGGAAAATGGTAAGTGTGTGTAAGCACACTTGTATGTGAGTATATCATTTAGAAAGCTTTTTCCTGAACTCTATTTCTTTAGTTAAGTTAACTGCTTTACATTTGTGTCACTGTTATACACTTCACATTGTGTCAAGCTGAATCACAGGAGTTCTGTAGCTTGCTGGTAACGCCATATTGCATTATAGATTTAAAGAAATGAGGGTTCTTTTATCAAGTAGGAACTCAAAGTGCACATCATCTGACAAGGCTATGTTCTTCATAGAAAAAGAGCAGCAGTAAGATATGCCGATGGATAGCCATGAGTTTATGTAAACATTGTGCATCAGAAGCTGGAAACAAATAGTGGAATCCCTTACAGCTGGCAAATCATTCACTGCTTTTGCTCTGATGTCTGCATATTATCACTTGGTGCAAATTATTTAGCAGCTGCCATCTTATTTATAGGTATGAACCACACAAATTAATCTCATAAATAATTCATCCTTTTTCCTTTTTTCCTTCAAATTAAAATGCTGCCACAGTTAAGAATCTCCTTCTGTCAAGCCAATGTATATATATATTGTCTGTGAGGGTTTTCTTTTAATTTCCTGCAGCTAATAATATGTAAAATAATATGTAAAGACCCACATATAAGTAATGATGAAAAGAAGGATGGATTAAACAAGATTTTTTTGCTCTGCATTTTACCAGAACAAGAACACAAGATGTTCATATTGCCTGCTACTTGAGGTCTCAGGTGAATGGAGATGGTAGAAGTTGAATGTGGGTCTATCTTGGAAGAAAGCATACATCCAACCAATGAACTATTATTTTGCTGTTAACAACTTCCAAAACTGTCAAATTCTGTAAATTAGATACAAGCTTCTGATGATCATATTATACATTGTGATTTAGTGCATAAAGGAAAGAATAAGATGGGAAAGGAACACATTTCATTATATCCTTTGGAGAACAGGAGAATGTTCTTGCTATTACAATTGAACAACAAAAAGATGGTATCTTGAGTGAATAATGGCTCACTTTTTGAAGAACAGAACTTTTCTTCCTAATAAGACATAAGAATGTCACCATGGCCCAAATGGAAAGACGTTCATAAGTTTGTTTGCTAGCAGACTCCTAGGGAGCCAAACACAAAAATCCAGTAAATAATTAGCTCTCCTGTGACAGGCTTCTGAATTACTGTGATACATTAATTGGACAAAATTAGCATGAATTAAGGCAGATAAGTATAACATGTAATTTATTACTTACTAAGCATAGTGCTGCAGTGGAAGCTTCAGATTTCCCTTAAGATTGCTTTAACAGCTATAATGCATTCCTTAATTTACTCTGTGGAAAATCAATTTTTTCAGAGTTCATTAAGCACCAATATGTTACAATGCAAATCCCTAGAGCATAGAGTCACAATATATTATGCAAATTCTTGCCAGCACAGAACCAATATGTAAATAGCAATAATGCAATTGTCAGCTTCCTATTGATAACTATACTGGGAAGGAATATAGTTGAAACTTTGTCAAATCCACTGACATCTTTTCACATGTTTTTATTAAATGGTTCTTTTGGAGAGTTTTAGTTCTCTAGAAGTCCCTATTTGTAAAGCAGAGGCACTTAATGCTTCTTAGCAATTCCATGGTCATCAGTGTTTTCTCAATGGAAACTTAATATTTCATATTAATTGAACTCAATGGATATTAAGGCTGGCTGCAATTCTGTTTTATACTGTATGTCTCTGAATGTATCCAATGTCTCTTTGTATGGCAAAACTGAAAGACACTTTTAGACTGTCATTATAGAAAGTAAATGTTTTATTTATTTCTTTTTTAGAGTTGGTGAGAAATATCTGGCTCTTCAAAACATTGGTGAATTATAATTCTCACTAAGTTTGTGAATATCTAGAAGTATCATCCTTCACATATAGTCCAAGCCCCAGACTTATGATGGTGAACCTATGGCACACATGCCACAGGTGGCACACAGAGCCATTTGTGCGGGCATGCGAACTCCAGCCAAACTTACCAGCACTGTGCTTGTGTATACCTCACAGCTAATTTCCAGCTTGTTTGAGGCTGTTTTCGCCCTCCTGGAGGCTCGGGAGAAGCCTCTGCAACCTCAGGAGGCCGAAAAACAGGCCTTCTAGAAATACTGAAGTGCCAAAATGGGCCCGTTTTCATTCTCCAGAGCTCCATAGGCTTCCCTTGAGCCTCCGGGAGGGCGAAAACAGCCTTCCCTGGGTTCCAGAGGCCCCCCAGAGGCTGAAAACAGGCACTTCTGGAATTTCTAGAAGGCCCATTTTTGGCCTCCCAAGGCTGCAGAGGTTTTGCTTGAGCCTCCGGGAGGGCAAAAATGGCCTCAAATGGGCCAAAAAACAGCTGGGAGGTGTGCACATGCACAGTGCAGATAAGGGGGGGCGTGAGGGTGTTGGGCACGCATGTGTGGGGGGGNAAAAACAGCTGGGAGGTGTGCACATGCGCAGTGCAGATAAGGGGGGGCGTGAGGGTGTTGGGCACGCATGTGTGGGGGGGAGTGCTTTTGGCACATCACAACATAAAGGTTCACCATTACTGCCCCAGACCAAAGCTACTTAAGTCTTGTACTAGTAGTATGGTTTGAGGATGCCAGTGAAGAAAAATATATATTTCAGAGGATTTTTTTTCACATATTTAATTGGAATTAGTTCAGTATAAAAGTTAATATATTTGGTACTCTTTCTGATCTTCCTTTGAACTCACAGTAGTATTCAATAGCATCAGTCGCTGTGCCTTCATGATTGCCTACTAAGATTAGGAATAGAAGACATAGTAAACAATTTCAGTCAGTAGGAGGAAGAGAGGTAAATTCATCATTGTGAGATGTTGCAGGGCTCTCTCCCTGCTTTTTAATATTCGCCTGGAGCACCAGGAAATGTCATTCACTGCTTTGGGGTAAGATGCTACCAATATGTTGATGATACATACATCTCTATCTGTAGATTCAAATATAACTCTAAAAAAATTAATGATCTCTCTCGGCTCACAACTACTGCTACATAGGGAGGTGGAAGACATGATCTTTGCCCAGATGTGGGCAATGATGACCCACTTCATTTTTATTGTCTGTATAAATACTGCAAAACATAGTATATAAGGTTTCCTTTGAACATAGCATGGAAAACATAATTTCTACAACATACAACAGCCCATATAATGCTAATGTTGCAACCTCTGCATAGATTACCAATGGCTTCTGCATACAATTCCAAGTCTTTTGGCATATAAAGCTTCATGTGGTTCATTTTGTGTGGAAACTATAACCATCCATCTAATTTGCATATAATGTGTGAAAGTGTCAATCCTTCATGTAGAGGCTGTCAAACTCCTGGCCTGCGGGCCGGATGCGTCACGCACTGGCCATGTCCACACTCAGTTTAGTGAAGGGAAAAAAGTCCCAATACGTCACGTGATGCTACCGTGACTATGTGAATTTGACACCCTGCCATAGGGAGTCTAGAGCTGTGCTTTATTGACTCTTGCATATCTGTTAGTGTTGTACCTCCTTTGTATCCCACCAGATCAGAGAGAAGCCTGCCTGAGCTTCTTCCAAATATGATTTTGCTTTCTATGAGTAAAGAGATGTTTCTTATGTAACAGTTCTTTCCCAGTTCTCTCAAGATCACCTTCTGGATTGTCACCAGAGTGGTAAGGCAAGAGATTGGGGAGAAATCAGTTGTCTCTGGGGTGACCCTTATATCTGAAATAGTTTGTTCTCCAAGATCTAAAAAGCACCATCCCTTCTTATATTCAGCTAGGCAGTGAAAACAGATATTAAGAGTAGCTTTTTATATTCAATCTGTTGTCATGAATTGCATGAGGTTTACATTTTAGATGTTTTTAATTATATGTTTTATTGCATACTGCCTGGAACCAAGTAGAAGTGTGATAGGTTAATTATAAATGAATGAATAAATCGGTTCATTTGATGATGGGACAGTATCTGAATAGAAGTTTATAAACCTACCATGTAAGAAAACCTTATGAAATTGCATTCTATAAACTTAAACTATTTGTCAATTTAATATTGCTTAGTTTGACTGGTCCGGTTTCATAAGTATCAGAGATATTTTTTGCTAAAAGTTGAAACTGTATAGTTCTCTTGAAAGCTGAAAATATATATACATTATTGCAATTTTTTAAATATAAAATATGAATTAAAACTTCAGTTTCTGGTTAAAATTTTAAACAGGTCATAATTTTTTGAGTATTTTGTAGGAGAGTTTAAAGAAAAGACTACCTTATCAAGTGTCTAGATATCTTTATTCACTGTGTAATCTAACCGTATATTACAAGCAAGCAAATCACATAATTCATTCATTCTGAAATAAAGTGCTGTTTCATCAGTATGAATCCATTGACATGAATGGATCCTTTATTAGATTAAATTAACAGTGCATTGGGGTATGCTAGTGGTAATCAGTTATCTTTCCATAGCTAGAAATCAGGTTAGTTAGTTTTATTTATATTCCCAAAAGGCAATAAAGACCTTATGTCTTACTTTAAAAGTACCAAGTAATTACATCTATTCTGTAGCCTACTGCTGTTTTTATTTCTCAATATTTCCTTTGTTAGATTAATATACAGTAGTATAAAACCTTCTCTTATAAATAAATAAAAAGCAATTAAGTCTAAGAAAAAGACCATGGAAAAGGTATATATTTGTGGCTATATTTTTATTCAGGAATGCTTCATTGACTTCCCTTTTGCTTTTCCATCTCCCTTATATTTCAAACAGTATTTACATATCATGTAAAGTACAAATTTACTGGTATTGTTATTATTTTCATCATCTAATTTGATTCAAAAGCAAGATAAAGACAAAGTAGCTGCAGGAGAAGAAGACATTGTAAAAAGTGCTGATGAAATAGATGATAATTTATCAACTGATTAATGGTTGTAAAGTTTATTTTATATTATTAACCAACATCATCTAGAGAAGGAGCATGGTTTTCAGATAAATGAACCTGACTAAAGCAGATCAGTAAAACTATAAATGCAGGGTTTGTCTATACAATATTTGGAATGTAGAGTGAAAGAAATCCAATGTTTTATAAGGTTATGGGAATGAAATACATTTTAAAGAGAGATGAATGCAGATGATGGAGAGATGAATGGAGAGATGAATAGAGTGGGAGTTGCAAAATATTAGTAACTGCAATGTAGACAAGCTAGCTCTATAAAAAATGGGGAAAATATCATGTGGAAATTTAATAAGGTTTTAATTGGGCAGATCCTCAATCATCCAGGTCATGGTTGTCCCAAAGATGCTTTTCCAAAAGGCAACTTTTAAGGGATCAGACTGGGGCTGGTCTTCATTCAGCCAGCTCTACAGTTGTGGTCAATCCAGAGAGGAAACTGTCTGTATTGTGATAATCATGCAAACAATGTTGGTTCAAGGTAGAGACAGGAAGAGATTGAGGTCTTGAAAGCATCTGGATCTATCTGGGTGGCTGGGAGAGGACAAGCCACCAAGACCCTGATGATTGGAAAAAAGGAAAAATGTGAAGAGAAACCCATGGGAGAAATGGGCAGCCACCAGTGAAAGACCTGAGTGGAACTAGAGAAACTAAAGGAAGAATAGATCACAGGGAGCCATATCCTGGGAGGCACATCTTGCTGACCAGCCAATTCCAGCCATGGCAAAAGAGGGGGTAACTACCTCTGCTACCAAATAGCAGCAACAGTGAACTCCTCATCAACTGCAACTGCAACTGCCCCAGCACCTGGCTCTGCAGCCCAGCCTCCATCGACTGCAGGAGAAGTGCCAGCAAGGTGGAGACGATGCAGGACATGAGCCCTTGGAATAAAGTTCAACCGAAGTTGGACTTTGAAGTTCTTCCTGGCACATGTTTAGGCATACATGAAGCAGTATGGTCCAGTAATAGCCACTGAAGGGGCTAAGGTGCAGTGCATGACTATGGCGTTAAAAGGGCCATAGTTGAATGGATGGTCATTATCCATAACGATGATGCCCTGAAGCTGAGAAACTTTGATTGCTTCATATCTGAACTTCGGAAGCACTTTGAAGACCCTCTAGCCAATTGGAAAGCCAGGATCACATAAAAACCATCAGCCAAGGATACAAGAAAATGACCAAGTACACCCAGGAGTTTTGCAATCTGGCCTGCCAACTGTCTATTGTCCAGAAGATCTCTTGATCAGATGCTTCTGAGATGGGCTAAGTGATGAGGTCTACAACACCTGCATTTGTAGAGCTGCCTCCCCAACATCCATGGCTGGTATATTCTAGCAGAGGAAGGAGAAATCAACCTGGCTCAATCCAAATACTGGCTGAGTCATGGATAGTGAAGATCCCTCCCCCAAAAAAGAAGTCTCAAAACCGGTGCCACTGAAGCAGAGTCCATGTTGACAATCCATTGGCTGTTTCAAGGGTGGGGAGGAGTGCCAACTCCCAAGCTGCATGACCAGCCCAGAAGGTGGCTCAGGGTCCTGCCAAAAAACCCAGCAAAACTACAACAGTGACCCTGTGAAACTATCCTGAAATCATGGCAGAGGTCAGGCCTTGAGTTTGATATCCCTGGGCTAAACTATTAATGCAGCATACTCTATGGGCTGCACACTGCTCCAGAAAAGAATAATCTCAGATCATGGAGTTCAATTCACATTGCAGCTTTGGCAGGAGTTCCTAAAACCTTTGGGGACCACTCCTTGCAGCATCTGATTACTAATGGGGGGGGGGGGGNNNNCATCTGATTACTAAGGGGGGGGGGGGAATTGCCAATTGCATCCTGAAGCATTATCTCAGTTGCTATATTAATTACCAACAGGGCAATTGGATTGACCTCCTCCCTTTTGTGGAAGTTGCCTACAATAAGTGCACAGCATCACTGGATTCACTCCAGAGGTGGTATTCAACCTACTCAGGCGAATCAGTAGTGGTTATTTGGCATGGGTCGCAGAACCGTTGGCGACCCCTGGCTGGCCATGCCCCCAACCTGATCACTTGTGATCACTCTCCTAGCTTTCCATTCCCCACATCCTCTTTTTCTCCGGGAGAAAGGAAGAAAGCCATGGATGCTGCAAGTATCGCTTTCCCTGTGTGAGTTAAAGTGTCTGGAATGAGAAAGTGTGTGGTCTCACAGAGGGGGTGGGGGTGAATCGAGCCTTGGAGCACTTTTGCAACATAAAAGAAATGCATTTTGGAAGCAGGTCTTTTTAAAACTTCTCCAAGGATTCCCCATGGCCGCTGCAAGTATCACTTTCCCCATGTGAGTTAAAGTGTCTGGAATGAGAAAGAGTGCGGTCTGACAGAGGGGGCGTGCATGAATCAAGACTTGGAGCACTTCTGCAATATAAAAGAAAAGCATTTTGGAAGCAGGTCCTTTAAAAACTTCTCCAAGGGAGAACATTCATCCCTTCAAAACCTCTGGGACACAACAAAAGCTTATGTGAGAGGTTTAACTATTGGCTATAGTATTAAAAAGAATAAAGAAAAAAGGCAACAACAAAATGTGTG
>BHFT01053603.1:0-15012 GCA_004320025.1 Laticauda laticaudata
ATAACCTTGATGGCCTGAGGTATCCATCACCTTAAGAGCCGATGTCACACTTGAACCAACGGATTGCAAAGGGATGTAATAACGGACAAAACAAACCTTGCCATACCCGTTCGAAAACCGCGATTACTCACGCCTCCGTTTTGCTTCCTCTCTATCTCCCAGCATCTCGTCTAATTGAGTTTCATCCGCATCCGAAAGTTGGGTGCCAAAATTTTGGCGCGGAAAAATGTATCCAGTTCGGTCCATTCTGCATCCGGCTAGCATCGCGTTGCCATCCGCGTTTATCTATGCAATCCGGCTGGCTTAATGATGTCCGCTAGGCATCCGCTACGCATCCCAACCAGAAAAACTTCCATCTGCCCAGAACGGCAGAAGGAAGGGCCGGAGACACGGACGTCAGAGCTATCGAGTAGCCAGAAGGGATATTTATGTCACTTAGTGGATGCAGAATGAAACAAAGCGTTTAAAAACGAAAAAAACGTTCACAGAGGGGATCCAGATCTCGGATATTTAAGGATGGTCTGCAGGGATGCCTAGAAATTGGTCTCGTATGTAAGACACATTCTAAGAATAAAAATGGAACCAAGCAGAAGCCCCTTCCCCTTCTTGTCCTCTACTATTAGAGTTTGTAAGAATATCTTATTTTCAGCTCTATTCCTAACAACGTGATGCTCATTGAGAAGTTTTTTTTTCTGTATTACATACAAGCGCGACCCAAGTGTTTCTAACTCTCTTTCCAATCTTTATAGTCCCCAAAAAATCCCAAGCAACAGTCAGCGCATAATGTCAACCCACACCAACTTACAGCGCATTGCTGTTTTTTCGTTTTATATATATGTTGTCTCCATTTATCTACTTATCTACTTCCTGGGAGTGGTTAGTATTTGTTACAACCACTTCCAGTTAATGTACTTTAGTATAGTCTGTAAAAATTTAACTTTAGATTCTAGATTCCATGCTATCTCCTCCTTCAATCCTGTGCTGTGTATTCTCTTCCTCTCCCCTTCCACTGTACAGGCAAAAAACAAAAGTAGACCAAGATACCTCCTATTTACTATTGCAGTTATCCTTATTATCCCCTTGTATTTTAATTTTTCAGCTTAAATACCTGTTGTATTGCGCAACAGCAGATTTTATACCTTCATCATTCATTCTGTCGCTGTGTCACAAGGAAGAGAGAGTATGAAAATCCTTTGTCCGGCCTTATGTCACTCCATTCGTCTGCCTTGCACAAAATCTTCCGTCTGAGGACGACTTGTCCCTGTATTTTATAAAAATTGAATCCAGGATAGCCGTAATTGATTGCTTCTGTATCCCGGCTCAGCACAAAACTTAAGTACATCATCGTTCAAGCGAATGGCGTGCGTCTCCTTGCACATTCTTTTCTGCGTATTGCGAGCGGCTTCTTTGAGTGCTGGCCATTTCTGAACTGCCACTCTTCTGCCTCTACGGAAAGGAGAGAGTTGTAGCCACGACTGGGAGAAAGATGCGGCTTTCCTTGAGCCCTGCTGAAGTCTCCCTGTCTACACCAAGCCATCTCACGAGGGTGCTTAGCCCGAATGCCAGCTCGCTACAGGGCCCAAGTCCGCGGCGGCCCAGCTGCAGAAAGACCCTGCGCGGACGTGAATCGCGGATATCCTGCGCTGCCGCCAGAACCCTGAGGCAGAACCGGAAGATCAACACAGGACCCAACTTTTGTGGGGCTTGCAGCATTATACCGAAAGATTCATTTCGCATGTGAGAGATGGTGGACACTGTGCTATCTTATGCGACGCGATGCCAGCTTTAATATTTATCTCTTAATTAGATAAGAAATGTGAAAGAATATCGAAGATAAGTAACCGTTAGGAAGACATATGAACACTATAGACCTGCGTCTCCAGTATACTAAATAATGCATAAAGGCTCTCAGATAATGTATTATCCGCTGAGTTATTCTTACTTCAAATAATGAGATCGGCAAAGAATCCCTTTCAACGCAAGAGCAACTCGCCAATATCCACTTGGCATATAAAGCACGCCTGTGTCCACCCACTAATCCTGTATATGCTCGCTGCATCCCATACCCTTCGCAGTGATTCAAAAAGTGCTACAATTTGCTTGTGACATATCAACTTTTACTAATTTGCCCTTGCCTTACATAGATGGGCGCTAAGAGGAAGGAGTAAAACGCATGATGACTAAGGAGGTGATCCATTTAAGAAAAAAATGAAGAGAAGTAGCTAATGGTAATTAGCTCAAAGAAAAGATATAGCCGCCTTAGTGACTCATCTTAAAATAGGATAGTCATAGCTAATTTGATAAATTAACTACTGCATTGTTTAACTCATAGACATTTGTCAGACGAGAAATAAGCTCGTACTCATCATTGTAATTCACTCTATTTTGAAGAAAACGTGGTCATATGTTCATTATATGATATGACATATGAGTGTCCTATCCTCACCAACTTATCAGCAGAAGAGTGATTGATATTTCAAAATACTCTAAACTCATTTAATGATTGTATCATGGACCCATATGCTTTCGATTCCCTCTACACAAACAAAATAAGGAATGTCCACAACATGTGGCAACACAAGGCCTGTCCAACGGTGTATGCTACACATCAAAGTAGTTGAATTGACAGGTGATGAGGACACTCGTAGTTCAATTATACATGCTTGTTGGCCACTGTGCTGACCCACTTTGACTTCATGAACAGATGTTAAAATTATGTGGGTTCAGAAGCTGGGACCTAAGACGCGTTATCCTCGGTCTCTAAAGATAGTCACGTGTGTGTGGAAAGACAAGAAGCAAAGGGATTAGATAGGTTGTCTGACTTCATTACTGAAATATTGACACATTTTAATTCCAAAACAGTCTCAGGCCTCCGGGTTTAAAGTTTGGTTACATATGACGAGCTTTCCAAAATCTTGCAGCGCACACTTATAAGAAGACACAAAGAGGTTATATACCTCCCAGTACCTATCACATAATCCTGTTGTGCTCATAATCCCACACCAGATACTACTTTCAACAGCGTGACAAAGAGACCCACGAAATCTATTAACTCGATAGACACTTTTTCCTCCACCATCTACCGCTTGTAGGCCTGATAGTTTGTATCAGACAAAAAAGATATGAAATGATTCCGTATATCAAAACTGGGTTGAATTTTATTGTACATTTCGATTCATTCATTCATTCATCCATTCATCCATCCATGCCATTACATCCACTTCCAATGTTAGAATCACTCACTGAACCAAAGGCGTCCACACGGTTTATGAGATAGAAGGGGCAGGCAGTCTAAGTACAAACAGAACCCATTACTATTATCTTTCGAGTCTGCACTAACCTCCTTTTTTACATCGCTTAATATACTTGACTGAGCATGAATGGAGTGGCCATTTTAGTATGCTGGTTAGTTTTACACAGATGCTCGGACTAGTTAGTTTATTATCACCCCATTACCCACATGGTTCATGTATTTTTCAACCAACTTATATGATCTTTTATATGTGACCTCAGGAAAGTGGTGGAGTTCAATAAAATGTATATGGAACATCGTTGGTCAGGCAAGTTGTCAATTACTGACTTGTGTCAAGGCATAGTACCTTAATATCCCAACAGACATTGCCAAGTATATCAAGGATACATCATAAACTTGACGCTCATGGAGTTAGACTTATATATATATCTAGGATATGGATCATTTTCAAATTCAAGCAATATACATGGATTGTTTGCAAAGAGCAGCATCTTCAAAACAAATACTAATAGCCAGCAACTTTTAAAAAAAAAAATAAAAAATTTTTTAGTAAATGAAACTAAAGTCAAACCTATGATTTTTTCAATTTGAAGAACCACAAAGTAACTGCAGAGTAGAAATGAAAAACTCAAAATGGCAATTTCCGTCAGAAGAGACACTTTATCAGGAACAAAACCAGGACTGCCTGAATTCTCTTCACAGCTCAAAGTCACATTACCAGTTTGCAAGCTGAATCTATGCATGTTAAATGAAAAATCTGCTGCATTGAAGTTGGCACTTTCTTAAAATGAGATGTATATGTGTCTAAAGGGGTATATAGGGCTATGCAAAATAACATCATATTGGCATTCCAAGACAAGGTGCACAGAAGCTACATGGCATTGCATATTAATTAAATGGAGGAAAAGAAAATAGTGACTTTGTACTTTCTTTCATACCCACACTCACACACACTCACTTCAACTGGAAATGTACAGCATATATTCAAGGGAGAACAATTTATAACTTAACTCTCTTTCTGCTACCAACGCATGCATGTAAATATGACCCCAGTATGAAATATGAATTCATGCTCCGAATGTCGAAACTTCTGTCCAGCAGTAAAGGGTACTAGGTTCTTCGCATCAATTATCCTACATTAAAAAAAGGAACAATAAGTCTGTGGAAGGTTGTCCCTAGCTGTATTAGCTGCCAAAAGTTCAAGGCTAAAATCTAAGCTTGCTTGAAAATTACCAGGACTACAAGGGACCTTGAAAACAGCAACTTCAAAAACCATGATACAGTGTGATATTTATTGATTTATTAAATCAGTTCTTTCTTTCCTATAATTTTGATTCCCCCCCCAGGTTCCCAGAAAGTACTCCATAGATTGTTTTAATTACATAAAGGAAGAACTATGAAGTTCTGCAAGAATTGATGAAATTATAAAACTTACATGGAATCAGAAGTGGTATTCAGCAGTTCCTGACCAGTTCTGGAGACTGAGTAGCAAAATTAAGCAGTTCAAGAACACAAGCAAATTACCACATTTGACTGGATTTTACAGTATCCTTCCCCTGCCATGCCCACCAAGCCATGCCCACAGAACCGGTAGTAAAAAAAAATTGAATCCCACCACTGCAATGAATGTAAATAGATTAAAAATGTTGGGGAATGCATACTCATACCTAGAATACATAAGTTGTTACAATGGCAAAATTATCTTTTGTTTTCGATATACCTAATTTACAGAGCCGTCAAGATATGCTAATTAAAAAAATTTAAAAGGGCTGCCTGCAAAACTCATCTAGGCAGTTCATCTAGGGTTTATATGGGTATCTATAAAACTATATTAGTTTATTAGAAAGCAAGCAGAATCTAACACACCTGGTAGATTTGTTTTTCTATTGTTACTTGTCCTCAAATTGGACCATGTGACAACAGAACACATGTTTCTGTGGCCTTATGCTATAAGCCAAAACCTGCCTCACCCACCAGTGGCTTCTAGTATTTCCACTGAAGTATTTTGTAGTATTTTCACTGAAATATTTTGCCAGGTGTGAGGGTGGCAGTTAACTGAATTCATAAATGCAGGTGTTGGCACTTTATTTGCAGCTTTGTTTGACTGCCTTCACTGATTTGTTACTGCTGCCAGTATTTTAGAGTTGGTTCTGTGACTTGTGGACCATAACTGTTCTACTCCTAGCCCTTGAGTTTCATCAATTTATACCTCTCTGAATCCTAGATTAAAAAGCCCTTTCAATAATAATATTCAAGTTGATGGAATAAGAGGAGCAATTACAGTTTGGTCACTTTTGGACGCATTGCAAATCTTGTTTTATTTCCAGAACTTTAAAAAGATTTTTAAAATCTCATTTTTCCAAGTCTTTAAAATGTTTAGGTTCATTTGGAGGGGATTGATCATTGTTTTAGTAGAGGTTTGATGTAGTGTGCTACACATGGGATATTTTCCTATTAAACCTATAACTTGCCACAATCATGGTTGCCTTTAGGCAACTGACAGAGAAAAAAACAGAAATGAAACAAGAAGGAAATAGTGATCTATAAAAGTGGTGAGTTGTAATCAACAAGGGTCATAGCTTTCCCACTGCTACATTAATGAGGTTATTTTTTTTTGTCTAAATGAAACAGGTGAACTGTAGGATAAAATCAATCACTGAGTAATTTTGACTTCATACAATTAATATCTTTTTCCTACTGCTACTCCTGATGCAGGTGGAAAGGGCATGGAGGCTGGGAAGGAGGAATCCGTTTGCCTGGAATAGTTAGATGGCCAGGAAAGATCACTCCTAACACTATTCTTGATGAACCCACAAGCCTGATGGATATTTACCCCACTGTGGCTCATTTGGCTGGGGCATCAGTGCCACAAGACAGGTGTGCATTTTTGTTCTAAAAATGATTGAGAGACATTCAATTTTAACAAAGGCAAATATATAAAGTTGCAAACTTTATTATTGTCATCAGAGATCTGCAGAGGTTTGAGAGACCCCCTATCTAAAATTCTGCACAGTTCAGAGAACCCCCAAATCCCACTCCTGGCTGGCCCCGCCCCACCTGCCTCACCCCTCCCAGGAGTCCCCAGGCAGCCTGTTTTGGGTGCAGGTAAGTACAGGGCACATGCAGAGGCTCAGGAAGAGTAGAAAACGGGCCTCCTAGAAGTTTGGGGAGATTGGAAATGGGTCCATTTCAGTTTCTAGAGAGCCTCTGGAGCCTGAGGAAGCCTTTTTCGTCCTCCTGGAGGCTCCAGGAAATCCTCCAGAGCCCAGGAAGGGCAAAAACTCCCCCCCCACGCCATAGTGCAGGAGGCTGACTAGGCCATGGCCACCATGGCCACACCCACCTGGGCAGAGAACCCATTGCTAAAAATGTTGAAGCCCATCCCTGATTGAGAAGTGTTCAATTTTAACTAAGGGAAACATGAAAAATATATTAAATATTAGGCTGTGAAGGTTTGATTTGGAAGATGCATGGGGGAACCAGGAGTGGAATTCAAAGTTTTTAACAACCAGTTCTGTGGGTGGGGTTTAGTTTGTGGGTGTGGCTTGGTGGTCATGTGACTGGCTAGGTGTGGCCAACTCAACATCACTACATTGAAGCATGCATCTCCTTGCCTGGCCTCTCATGACTGTGGGGATGCTGCAACAATCGTAAGTTTGAAAAATTGTCATATGTCACTTTTTTCAGTGCCACTGTAACTTTGAATGGTCATTCCACATAAGCAGAGTACCAGCAAAGGAGGGGAAAATAAACTCTAGAGAAGTTCCTGAGACAGGAAGTCTAGTCCTGCCAAAAATGTAATAAGGGTTAATGGAGAGGCAGTTTCTGTAAGCAACACTAGAATGTTTCCTTCCTGCCTTCCTTACAGGATTAGGCCAGTAATTTCTTCTAACAACCAATTCTCTGAACTGCTTAGAAGGTTAACAACCAGTTCTAGAGAATCGGTGCGAATTGGTAGAATCCCACCCCTGGGGGAAACCTAAAAGCACAAATGCTACACAATGAAGCAAATGGCTTTTCTTTCTTTTTTCTTTTTGTAGGATTATATGTGTAAGTGGAAGATATGCCTTTTGAGTACATTACCCATCCCAGCCACCCCCAGCAATTAGGTTCCCAGCATCATGTGTTCTGTTGTCACATGGTCCAATTTGAGGATAAGTAAGAATAGAAAAACAAAGCTTTGGCAACTTTACAACCTGTGGACCAGGGGTGGGATTCTACTAGTTTGGACTGGTTTGGGCAAACTGGATGTTAAGTTTTCATCTGGTTCGCTGAACTGGTATTTCAGCTGACTGGCTGGACACACCCAACCCACTCCACCCCTCCCAGGAGTCTCCACATGGCCTATTTTCGTTTTAAGTGCAGGGTCCGCATGAAGGCTCTGGGAGGGGAAAAATGGGACTTCTGTAAGTCCAGAAATGGGCCTGTTTCTGGCTTCTGGGGGGCCTCCAAAGCCTGGGGGAGTCATTTTCATCCTCCCAGAGGTCCAGGGAGGACAAAAAAATGGCCCTCCCAGAAGGCCATGCCCACCCAGCAACCAGGCAGCGAAACTGGTTGCTGGGATTTTTGAATCCCATCCCTGCTGTGGACTTCAGCTCCCTGAATTCCTGAGCCAGCCATGTTCAGGTCACTTTCAGGTTGGGGATGGGGGAATAAAACATTAAGGAACATTAGACAGAGAAGGAACAGCACTACCAACTGTGCTATTAGTAGTGAAACTTTGGGGGTAGTAGAATTTCAGGAAGAAACTTGTCTAAGGCTTCTTTAAACTAATAATGTTTGCAATTTTTCAGGTAGGCCAGTCTCAACATATGAAAATCTTTAAAAGGTGAAATCAGCATGCTAAAAATGATCAGGATGCCAGTAAAAACAATACAATATTGTCACAATAATTGGTTTCTACAACCACTGTCTTTATGTTTGGAAACTCATGTTTCCATACTTCCTAAAGAGAGCCCATATGTGAGGCATGACAATAATCTAAGTGCATAGATAACAAACAAAACTTTCATACCTTTGAATCTACAATTCCAACCACCAACCTGGATATTTCCTTCTCTAAATTCCAAATATCCTCCATGATCAGAAGTAAAATAAGTAAAAGTATTGTTCCTTAATCCCACTCTGTCAACAGCAGCAAGAATTCTTCCTAAATAATTAGAAGTCCAACATTTTAAAAAGAAAGAAAACATTGCCTTTAGATTATGTTATAGAGTATGTTGTCAGATGTTGAAATGTACTGTCAATTTAAAATATTACAAAAGTATGTAGAAAATCTGCATATAAAATATACATATACAATATATAAAAATATAAAACATTTAAATGTAACTATAATGTGATACATATAAAAACACTCACACAGAGGGTAAAAAATGTACTGTAGTTTCACAAGACCATTGCTCTAACTTTTTTGTGTCACCAAATTATTTCAAGGTTATACAAGAGACATTGTGTCTGTCAATGGAAAATTTAGATGGAGAATGGTAAGCTTTTATTTCCCAGGGTTTGGAATCAGCTGCCAAATGAAATATTTCCTTCAACTGAAAGATGCTGAGCGGTGAAGAAGTTACTGTATACCAGGGGTCTTCAAAAAACAAAAGTCTTGACAGCTTTAAGACTTGTGGACTTCAGCTCCCAGAATTCTTCCTCCAGTCATGTTAGCTCGGGAATTCTGGGAGTTGAAGTTCACAAGTCTTAAAACTGTATACTATATATTCTAGAAAACTATGAGGGAAAAGAATTCCCAGCTTTTTGACCCATAGAAAATAGATCAGTGCTTTTGAAGGTTGGCAACTTTAAGATATATGGAGTTCAACTCCCAGAATTCCCTAGTTAACTTGGGGAATGCCAATTAGTCATCCACACTGGATGGCTGTGGTGTGGATATTGGCAGAAGGGCCTTTAAACATTAAACAATGTTACATACCTACCATACAGTCCATCTTTTCTACATTGTCTCCATATAAACCATGCTGGCTTTTCCCATGAAATATCTTTGTGGTGAAGCAGGGTGTGTGGACATGGAGGAAGGAAACAAAGAGCAGGAATGGTCTCTTTTTGTTTCTGAGAAATAAATATAAAAAACTTCATTCTACTAAAGTGGCAGAAGCAGCCATGGACCAATAAGATTCATAGTTGAAAATACCTAACTTAGCACATACCCAAACTTTTCTGCTTCTCTATTGGTGTATAATCACTAAAAGAGTGAACAACAAATCTGAACAACTCTTTCATCATTTCCCTTGATCATTACAATCAAGCTACTTTATCTCTATTATTGAAATTCACAATGTAAAAATAATAATGTTTAATAGGACCCAGCCAAGCTTTGACAAACCTTTGCAGGTAGCACCTCACTGAAGCTGTTTAACAAAGTCCATTTGTTTCTAACAATGAAGGAAAGTGACTGTGTTACTTTGCTTTGGACATCTTTAAGGGCCCTCTCACCAATATCCAGATTATGGCTACCCAGTCTGGATGACTTCCAGCATATGTCAAAAAGGTTTTCAGTTTGGAAGTCCCAGTATGTCTCTGCTACAGTCGCCCAGACTGAGAGACACATTTGTCTCTGCTGACAGGGGGATTGTTGTGGGTATTGTCCACCACATATCCTCAAATGATGGGCAGTGGTGGCATATTAGATACACCAACTCAAAGCTTTCTTGATTACAAAAGAACCAATTAGGTCATGCCTTTGGTATGCATATTTATTTCTATCCAATCTGACAAAAGAGTTACTTTGAAGTCAGTTTAATAATTTCATTAGTTACCGTTCAATAAATGTGACAGATTCTTTCACTGTCCTGGAGGCAGCATGTGTGATCTCTCATCAACATACAGTTCCAGTACCTTATAAATCCATACTTGGCAAACCAGGAAATAAAAAATAATATGCCACAAAAAGTTATGAAAGCAATTGTTTTCCATTTGACAGGGAACAAAGTAGTTATCTTTATCAGAAGAAGAGTAAACACTAAAAAGGCAATCATCTCTGTGCAAAGCCAACAGGTGTACATCCACCTCCAGATCCTTATTACACTGGCATTCATTTATTAGGGTAAATGGTGTACCATAGAAATAATCAAAGCCATGTTTTAAAGGATGGTGGCATTGATCATTACGGGATTCACAGTTCACACCTTGGTGCCATTTTCCTGAAAAGTTAAAAGTTGATTGGTAGTCATCAGCTAAATATGATTTTTATTGTATGTAAATAGATTCTGATTCTAATTCCAGGTATGTTATAAAGACAATATGATATCAAATTTAGTCATAATGAAATGAGTAATAGAATATTGTTGACTTCCTCCCTCCCTCCTCCCTTCTTCCTTCCATGCCTTTCTTCCCACTAATCCAGTGAAAGAAGTACTGTAGCAATGAATAAATTGTTTTCAGACAATATTTTTATCTGGTATTACATGTTACCTCCAAGTTCACAACACTTTTCAGAATTGCACTGAAACCTATCTATATGTTTCCGGCTTTTTCCCCATTATTTTCTTTCCATAGAAAAGTTTGTAAAAAAAAAAAAAGAAAAGAAAATGCAGATTTATTGTGCAACCTTCTAAGTAACTTAACAGTAGGGGAATTTTAAACTTCAGCAAAGAAAAAGAAAGAAAAAGCAAGAATGCAAAAATAACCCAATATCAATAGTCTTCACTGTAATCTGGCCCCCTTTCTATAGACACATGAGATTTAACAAAGAGAAACAAATAAAGCATAGGGGGCGTGCATAAGCACAACAATTGTGCCTACCGTCCTATTGTTTTTTATTTTTCTTATAAGTATCTATCTCATGTATTCAAAACTATATTTATTCTTATACCTGTATCTTGTAAGCAATTGACAAATCAAATAAAGAAATATACTGTACCTATAATACCAGTGGCATAACCTTTCTGTTGAAGCAATTTAGCAAATGTTGTTTCATTGGCAGGCAAGCCTCCTGAGGCACCAGTCCAAATCAAAACACGTCCTTTGATTTGACACATCATGCCTGAAATATAAATGGGAGAAAGGAATTAGTTTTAGATTCAATGTAAGCTACCCACCTCATAGGAAGTGACAAACAGGCTGTAAGCTATAAAGTCAGAGGCAGAAATGTGAGAATAATCTTGCAGTAGAAAAGCAATGCAGGCATGAAAGGTTAACAGCTTTCCTTATTTGGGGATGCTGAAGGCTTACAATATGCATTCTGACCATTTTTATTAAAACAAGAGTAATTTTGTTGGATTAGAAGTCCTCCAAGGTCCCTTCCAACTCTTATTCTGTGTTCTTTATGCAGTCTTTGGGATGGTCACAGTAATTCTTATAACGTTTTTTACACTCTGTCCTCTTTCACGTGGCACATAAAATCATAACTGTTCCTTTGGACCATTTTATCCCCAGAGGCGAGCAATCCTCAGGTTGTTAAGTTCGGGGTCTGCCAATTGGTATGGCTGGCTGAGGAATTCTGGGAGTTGAAGTCTACAAGTCTAAAAGTTGCCAAAGGTTGGACAGCCCTGGGTTACACTTTGGTTGCCCAACAATATTGTGATCTAAAAAAATAAGAGTTTTTTTTTTACTTCCTTTAGAGATGTAAAGTGAAGCCAATAGCAAACCTTTCTGTAGGGGATTATTTATCACATATATTACTACAGGAGGTGCCAACCTGATCTGATAGGGTATCTGCCAGTCAGAAAAGCTGCTCTGCTTGGTGTACATATTGAAGCTGCAGCAATATGTTGAGTAAGTTTTACACCTTCCTTTGCTAGCTGAACAATATTAGGAATCCTATAAGGAAAAACTAACAGTTGTCTTGTAAAGTATGATTAGGGAAAATTGTTACCATTCTAAACAAATGAACTTTTCTTTGATACACACTTAGTCTTGGGAATTATACTGATAATAAATGATTGTTTTATATTACATGTTTTTATTATTCCAATATATTGAGAGCTAATACAATTAAGTGAATTGTAATAACCTTTGGGATGTCACAAGACATGTCGTTGTTGTGATTGTCGTTAGTTTTTAGTTTTCTTCAGGTTTCAAAAGGCTATAATTGAAGACATCCAAATCATAATGCCCCAGAACCACTTTCCTAGGTCTGGGAAATAGAAAGTACAAGAAAATTCTTAGCTATTTTAAGATTCACAAACAAACTACTTTACTGAGATCTAAACCAAAAACTAAGTAAATATCTGATAACAATGTAAATTAAAAACAATCACCATCCCATTGGCTTGAAAGCACAACTATTTTATTCTTTTCTTTATTCATGACATCTGTTATCCATTCATTCCAGAAAAAAAGTTCACAATAATATATAGTTGCACATTGCTTCACTTGCCTATTTTTATAATTTATCTTCTATAAAAATCTGGTAGTGATTATTACAATTTCCAATTTAATTTATACAAACTTTTCAGTGTTTCTATCATGGACTTGTTATGGTATAAATTGAAAGGCAAATGAACAAAACCACAAAGAATTCTACTTTCAAGAAAGTAAAAACTTCAAAGGTGTAACTGAGATAATGGCAAATAAAATTTTCAGTTGACAGTTAGCAGCTGTTCTCCAACCACAGCAAAGGGACGGGTATGGGAAGCAATACAAAACCAGAATGGCCAAGGAAATCAGCAGTAATGAATGCAAAGACAGTTTCTGGCAGTGTTTAACTTTAAGATGATAGGTGGGACATTCTGGGAGTTGAAGTCTGCAAGTCTAAAAGTTCCCAAGGCTGAAATCCAATATGTTGAAGTTGTCAAGTTTGAATAACACTGGTTTATGGCAAGCTTGTCCCTTATAGCATAAAGTTGTCCATGGGGGGGGGGGGATGGTTTCCTTGAGGACTGGCCTAGAATACAGCCTTGAAAATCCTTCAGTCAAATTACTAGATCTTTCAGGAGAGGGGGAATAAAGCTGGACAGCAGTTCAGTAAAGTTCTTGCTTGTCAGTATGGGAACTTCAACTGAATCCTTGCAGCAAACCTGTTTTTAATGTGGATTGCATACTTTCTACAGGTAAAGGAAGTGGGGCTTTAAGCACACATTTGGAATGACATCTTAACACTTTCCCTTTCCAGGTTGGATTGGCCATTGTCTCCATTTGTTTCTTGCTGTCCCACATAATTATCCAAAACATACAATTAAAAACCTCTAATAAGTAAAAAATTGTAATTCCTTTGAGCCACTTTTGGCAGGCAAAATATTATCTGTTTGATGTAGTTTTTTTTTAATAGAAAAGGGTCTAACTTATTCATGTATAACAGTTTTAAAGACACATTCATTTTCTTATTTATTTTATTCCTTCTGCTCTCTTCCCGTCTCATTAGAAACATTGCATATTTTCCTGAACTGTGCTTTCATGGTTTCTTGAGTCACAGAATATCCCTGGCACATTTTAAACTTTACACTTACCTGATAGTATCATTACCAAAGCATCCTAAATTTCCATATCCAAGATCATCTGCCGTTATCAACAAAATATTGGGTCTTGATGCATTTATTCCATATGTTTGAGAAAATAAAAAGGGAACCATCCAAGCAACTAGACTGCAGAAACAAAACAATTTGAATTAGAAGTTTATATGTTGGGATATTTATGACAGAAAATATTAAAAAAAATACTTAGTTTCCTGGTATACCACATGCTTTGTGTTCAAAACCTCCTAGATCTCAAGACAGATGCAGAAAAGAGTCCTGTGTGAAGTTTGGAGATCGGCCACACTGTAGACTGTCCTAAATTAAGATTGACTGACAATCTGACTTGCTATAATGAAGCTTCTAGTGAACTCTTATCCTTACCTTTTTATTCAGAATCTCAGCCTTGATTTCCTTTCCCCCCCTTTTTTTCCTTTCATAAACTCTGATCTCCTTTTGGACATTTGCAATTACAAGTATGCAAAAGACATAATCTATTCAGGAATAATAATAAAAAAGACAGAACTACACAGATTTTGAACTTTATCATTTATGAATAATGACATCAACAAGAATTTTGAACCAAATTAATGATAGTTGAAACTGAATTTGAAAGACACAAGAATTTCCAGAAAACTCACATCAATGAACAAATATTATGTGACATAGATGATAGACAGATAACTGTAGATGGATAGATGGGATGATTCAATATTTAGTGAAATTAGTTTTGAATAATAAATTAAAATTGTTATTTTAAAAGGTACAGAATAGTGATTGGTCTTCTAATATTTCACCGTACAATTTAATATTGTCTCAGCATTCTCTCAACAATGCCAAAAAAATCCCACACAATATTTATACATATCTATCTATATTTACACCCTTCAGTACCTGAACTGACAGAAAAGTCTTCCGTCCAATATTTTGAATTTTTATTTTGAGACCATCTTTCCCCAGATTGTGTTCAGATAAAATCTTCCAGTTTTACTCAACTCCTGGTGATTTCTTGGGCAGAGTTTACCACTGCCACCAGAATTTCCAAACCAGTTTTGAATTTTGAGATAAGGTTACACTGGTTTTTACTGCCACCTAGCAGTAAATAAATTAAATTAATTTAATGATGTTATTTTGTATTAGTTGATTATGATCTTCTTTTTTCTTTTTGTATGCCATCAACAGTGACATGGGCTAAGCTGGATATCCATATAAATTTATTTTATTTTATTTTTATTTATTTTGATTTGTTAATTGCTTACAAGATAACAGTTATAAATACATGCATAGTTATGAATACATGAAATGGGTACATATAAGAAAAATAAAAGAAACAATAGGACAGGGATGGTAGGC
>BHFT01053604.1:0-48682 GCA_004320025.1 Laticauda laticaudata
GACTACTTCTAATTTTTGCCCAGACTCCAAGGATGGAGCTATAATGGCATAGGCTTGATGGGAGGTGAGCATTGCAAATATATATCAAACCGCACAAGCTGCCTCTTAGAAAAATCGAAGGCCTTATTCTTGTCCTTTCAGGCCCAACACTCAGGGATGAATGTAAGGTCGCCACCTTCTACATATAGGCCGTGGCTAGGGCCAAATAGCGAAAAACATATCGAGACTCAATCCCTGCAGTGCCTACAGCCTTAACAAGCTTATTAACCAAGCCAGCGCTGCGCATCATCGGAGCCCCCTGCATCATGGGCGGCACCCTTTCCACAAGGGGCACCAATACTGAAACTTGTCCGAGCCGGCAACTTGGGCTTCCCCATCGCCATTCATTAGACATTTATAAAATTGATGTATTTGCATCATGCTGAGGCTTCCTTTGGCAAGAAGAGTTCTGCAACGTTCCCAGGGACGCAGAGGAGAATTCCAGACCAACGGAGTTCCCTCCCGCTAGGACAGGCCAAGCTTTGGTATGTGTCCCACTACTGGTGTTCTGAACGCTCATAGGAGAAAGGGCATTGGTAACTTACCTGACACACCCGTTCTTGTTTTGGCTGTTTCAGCAGCATCCAGCCCCACCCTTTTTTCTGTCTGGTGGGGTCCTGTTTCGCCAATGGAATTGTCTTGGGCAATGAGACGACGGCGCGCTTATGTTCTCTTGTCTTGCCAAGAACTGGGAAACGTTTGCCAAAACTGGGGAGGAGGTCCTCGTGGAGGAGGAGGAGCGTTTCCACAAATTAAAGCCAGGCCCTACAATGCAGAGATTGAAGCACCTCCCACTACTGGATGCTCTTCACAGCTCAAAGAGAACGGGCGTGTCAGGTAAGTACCAACGCCCTTTTTCTTTTTCTGAGCCAGAACATCTACTGGTTTAATTTTGTATTCCTTTTATGTTCATCAACTGAAACACTTGTGAATTAAGAAGAAAATTGAATTGACAAATATGTCTTCTTAACAATTGTTCATAGGGAAATTCATTATAGTTCAGTTTTCATTGATGTATTAGATCAATTTGGACTAATGCTAATCTACTACATATTTAGGAAAAATGTCTAACTTCATTCTAGTTGTCTTCATTGCCAATAAAATTTTTTCTTCTTATTTTTCTTCTTATATGTAAAGATATATTTTATTCATTCCTATGAATGATAATTCGCTATCCTTTAAAAATATGCCTAAATTTTGTGCTTTCCATATCTCATTGCATTTAACAAGGTCACAAATCAGTACTTATACTTTCACAATACAAATAAAAAGATAACAATTTGAATGTTAAGAAAAAGCACTTCAATATCCAACACCTGCAAAATAAGATTGCCACAGAAAATATACTTCTTTGAAATTTTATAGATTATCTTTGCCATACTGAATTCCAACATAAACCAACAAGTAACTTTTGGAAAGTAATGTATTTGTGAACTTTTTGTGCCTGTAAGTGTAGGTACAATTTTCATGTTTAAGTATTAGTAGATGTTTATTATTTATTATGCAGCAGCATGCAAGCAGTTTGCATGCTATTGCATGTAAACTGCTTGCATGCAGCATCAGCATCTATAAGCATTATTACCAAAGAGGAACTGAAAAGGGAATGCTTGTTGTTATGCTAAAGAAACAGTGGCAAAAGTACTGAGTTTCTCAGAGAAGGACATAGCTGTTGATTACAGAAAGATCAGGCATTCTTAAGGCTAGGTCCCACTGGCCGACGGATGCAAAACGTATGTAAAAAGGACACAGTGGACGAGCAAAATTTCAGGGGTGGCTCCATCCGTTGTTAATCCGCTCCAAAAAGTGCCCAAATTTGGCATAAACAGAACAGAAAAGAACGGAAAGGACGGACGGGGGTAGTACGTAGCGAGGATGTTAAGCAGATGTTCGTAGGAAGCCTAGCGGATGACAGCTGATAGAAGTGGATGAAACATCCGAAGGGCTTCCGGGGAGAAATTGCGAAGCGGACGCATAGCGGAAGGAGCGGATGATAGCGATGACGCGGATGCATGCATAGACGCACTATAGGATGCATAGCGGATGCAAAGCGTTCCACTGCGCATGGGGGAGTTGAATTGCGTCAGCTCTGCGGATATAAAAGGATGCAGCTTGCAAGCAGTCAGCATTCAGAGGAAAGAACGGTGCGCCACAGACATCTCAAATAACACCCAATGGTTCGTCAGTCGAAGGAAAAAGGGAAAGCCTGTGCCTACTCCTGCAGCCTGGCAAAGAAGGACAGAACACCATCCTACCCCCGGCACTGACTCTGAAGCTGCTGGTGCTGTTGGTGCTGCTGCTTCTCCTGCTGCTGCTGCTGGTGGTGGTGCTTCTCCTGCTGGTGCTCTGGTGCTGCTAGTGCTTCTCCTGCTGCGGTGCTGCTGCTGTGGTGGACCCAGCCCAAGGCCGTCAAGCCCTGCTGCTCAAGCCCCTGAAGGCCCTGCTGCTCAAGCCCCTGCAGAGGGAGGAAGAGGCAAGGAAGGAGAAGGGAGAGAGGAAACAGTACAACCCTTTCCGAGGACCATGAGGAGGAGGTGCTGGAATGGCTGAGGGAGAACGAGTCCCTCTGGAGAAAGGGCCACAGACTCTATCGCGACACCAAGAGGAAGCAGGTAGCTTGAAGAGACAAGCAAGAGGCCTGGGTTACACTTCAGACTACTCCTTGGATGGTGGAAGACATGCACACTGCGTAGGTGATGGCAGATACTCTCTAACGAAAAATCTGGACAGGCGGTGTCAAGCTCACCTGCACGGGAGATGTACGTCATGGCCAAGTGCAGCTTCCTGGAGGGTGAGGTCCGCCACCGAGGAGCAGCCCTCTGACAACCCTCTCTCTCAGACAGCCGCACAAGACAGCCAGTCCTCTTCCAGCCAGGAGACAGCTACCGTGTCCAGGCAGGTGTCTTCAGAGGCCCCATGGCAGAGACCCCCTGACAGCTGCATCCCCATGCCAGAGGACATGGGGATCCCCTGTCACAAATGGAGGAAGAAGCGGCAGCCACCAGAGACAAACCCACACCCACACCCGCTCCACCTCCACAGAAAGCAGGCAGAGGCAGAGGCAGACTGGAGGGCCAGAGCCACACTGTCCTGTTGGAGATCAGGGACACAATCAAAACCAGCACAGATCTTCTCAGCTTGGTCACAGTGACATATCATCCTCAAACCGGAAGCCTTTCATCACCTATGTGAGCCAGACCCTCATGGACCTGCCCGAGGCCCAGTACCAGTGTGATGAAGCAGAAGATAACAGCACTTCTGCACAACCCTCCAGGCCCAGCTGAATCTGCTCCGACCCAGTCCACTCCTCCACCCCAGGCGATGTCACAGCTGTTCCACGGCTTTCAACAGCCCCTCACCTACCAAGGCTACGAGTACCAGGACTTCCCACACCAGAGGCAGCCTTCCCAGTCGAGGCAGGCCAGGTTCATTGCACGCCACAGAGGCCTCACCTCGCCCAGCTGCAAACCGACAGCCCCACTACACTCCTCCTTCCTACCCCACAGCCAAGCCCTCAATGGACAATCTGTCATCAGTCTTAGGCCTGACATCCCAGGTCCTTGATGAAGGGCTTCTCAACCTCACGGGACTGAGTCAGCTCTCTGAGAGCTTCCTGAACACACCATCCCCTGTTGTACTCTTGGGGCCAAGCACCCCAATGGCACCTCAGACCAGCACTCCAGTCACGGTCACCTCCACAGTCCCTGCCCGCTTGACAGCTGAGACCATGGACATGCCTCAGAGTGACTGAGAATAGTGCCAGAGACTGAGTTGTTACCTGTTCACTTTATCTTTGCTTAAGACACTTACTTGGTTCATTTTGCTTTTTTAATAAAGTCATACAGTTTATTTCAGACAGTTATTAATAAAGGTTATCTTTGCTTATTCACACACTTGGTTCATTACTTACTTAATAAAATGTTGGTGAAAACTTTGAAAAAATGGTTAAGCCTTTGCATGCTTGTGAGATATGGTAAGGATAGTTGTGTGATGGGTAAGGATAGTTGTAGGATATAGGTAAGGATAGCTGTGGGATAGGTAAGGATAGTTGTGGATGGGTAAGGGATAGTTGTGGGATAGGTAAGGATAGCTGTGGGATAGGTAAGGATAGTTGTGGGATGGTAAGGATAGTTGTGGGATAGTAAGGATAGCTGTGGATAGATAAACCTCCAGTGCAAGCATAGTGGGACTGTATGGTCCACCCTCCAGCTGCCACACATATGGCCCTTTTTATCAATAACATTATTTCATTGATCAACACATTTCAAAATAAACAAAACTCTTTATTAATGCCCATTCTCCATTGTTGGACGACCACTCAAATACATGGCACCATCTCATCAGTGTTATGAGACAGGCCTCAAGGAAGCATCATTAACCATCTATCATCCTGTCTTGCCACTCCACTGGTCCAGCTGGGGAGTTGCACCAGTGTTTCAGGAGTTGCGCTGCTTCTTCCTTCACGTGAAGCTCTGTTGGGGCCTTGTACATCCACAGTGTCTATGAGGTTTAGTCCTTGCCTCCATTCACCAGGCTCCATGTCCCCATTCCCTTGTGGACGGTTCACAAGCCTGTTCTGCAACACTGGGTAGCGGTGCGCATGGAATTGTGCAGGATGCAGCAAGCTTCCACGATGCTCCTCACAGTCTATGGGTGATGCTGCATGGTGGTGAGAAGTACCTGGAACCTGTTGGCCAGGATGCCAAAGGCGTTCTCCACCACCCGCCTTGCCCTGGACAGCTTGTAGTTGAAGATCCTCGCTTCACGGGTGAGGTATCTTGAAGTGACAGCTTCATGAGGTAGGTTCTGAGGGAGAAGGCGTCGATCACCAATGATGAAGTAGGGCACATCTTGTGTGTCACTGGGCAGGGGGTCTGGATCTGGAAAACCATGATGAGGTTGCGTTCCAGCCCATCCTTGAGGTCACTGGCGTTGTAACCTGGCTATCTGAAGCTGACCCGTTGCCTGAAGCATCGATGTACAATGAACTTGTAGTCAGCATCAACCATGGCAAAGAGGATGATACTGAAGAAGCCTTGTAGTTGTATAAGAGGACCCTGGGTTTGGCTGGAGCTTTTTGCAGGCCAGTGCTTGCTATCTATGGCTCCAAGGTGTGGGGAAGTTCCACTTCTGATACACTGTTCTGCAACTTTCCTCCAGCCTTCTTCAGTGGTGGGACACTGGAGGAGCTCCTCCACGTATTCTTCGATGATGGCCTGCACACTTCTCTGACCACAATGCTGATGGTTTGTGTGGCACCCTCAGGCATACTGCATTTTTTCGTATGTGGTTCCAGAGGCCAGGTGGCGCAGAGTCAGTGCCACCTTCATGTCCAGGGTCCAGGTTGGGACGGAGTTGGGCTTGGCTTGGTCAACCTGGGTCTCAGACGCTCTACATTTGTCAAAACTGGCTGGTGGCATCCTCATGAAGTGCTGGAATGCACGAGGGTCTTCATTCCTCAGCTCCACCATCAGCTTGTCATACAGTCCAAACTCCACTCTTTTGATCCATCGTCGGAACCCAACAGCTCTTGAACGTCTCCTTCTTCTCCTTGCGTAGAAAGGATAAACGTCTGAACAGGGCTTGGTCTGGTGTTGAATGATCGCAGCTACAATAAGGACTGTGTTATGATCCATGGTGGAGATCAATGGATGATGTGGGAAGAGCAAGACAAGGGTGAAGAGGTCTGTACACCACAGCTGCTGGACTCAATACTGAGATCCAGGTGATTTCCTCCCCTTTTTATAGAAAATATCGATTGTCCACTAGGTGTCCTTCCACATACTCTAGGCATACCCGACATATCCTAATTATATACAAAGATACATCCCATATAAAAATGTTTTGTCCATTTTAATCCTTTATATATGAGATGCATCCACTTACATCCTTTCTATTTCCGTGCTACTAACGTTGTGTGGACGTTCCGTGTACCTTTCGCTTCTCCCTCTTTCCGTTTTCAGCTGCAGCGGATGTGAGTTGCGAGGATGTCCAGAGGATGCCGAGAGGATACAGGCGACATTTAACGGATGACAGCGGACATAGAACGTTTGTTGCCCGCATGTGTCGCGGATGTACATCGTATCCGCGGAAAGTTCATCCACTCAAAAAGTTTTGTGCAGCTCAAAACTTTTTTGAGCGGATGAAATCTCAGTGGACGGATGCTCGACGGATACGAGCGTATGAAACACGTATGCAGTGAGTACACAACGGATGCATCGCGTTTTCCAACGGATGGCAAGCTTTTTTGTCCATCTTACATCCTCTTTGCATCCATTGGTGCAGTGGGACATGGACTTTAGCTAAACCCATCACTTCAACTGATATTCCAAATTGGCTATAAATTAAGAGAAGGATCAGTATTCATACCCTAACCTCAGTGTGCAATTACTGAGGAGCAAGATAGTTTATACTTCCAGAAATTGCATAAAAGACTTACTCGTGCCATTCAAATGAGCTGGGATTATATACAATAATATTGTATATAATTCCTATTCTAACCAGTATGAAGAAAATATAAATGACTCAAAATCGTGCAAACTGTAGTCTAATATATTTGGAAAAGATGAACAAAAAAATTTTTGCTCTCAGTACACTCTTTTTAAAATAACCACCTCTTATTCCTTTCCTCACCATTTCTACCCAGGTGAAACATAGGGAAAGAGGGGAAGAAAATTTCTTACATGTTTACACATTCATACATTTTCCAGTTTTTACAACATTCTACATATTTGCCTACCATTTTTCCACAAAGATTTGATAATTAATACTGCTGTGATTAAACTGGTGTTGGCATCTACTTTTATATTTGTTATTTTTATGGAGAAATAAGGGAGGGAAAGTAGGAGAAAGATTCTTTTTTACAGTGTTTACATCCATCCCATTTTTGCTCATAATAAACTTATTTATCAGATTTTGTATTATTTAAAGGCAAGAATTTGAAAAGATACTTAAATAACAGTTCAAGGTTCTTCAGATAGGTCACTTAATGAACATGATGAGTGGGTTTATCCTAACGGTCTAAGCCTCCAACAATAATAAAATGTCTGCAAGAAAACAACCAAGCACAGAGAGCACCAAGGACCCCATCATTAAATCTGGAATAGCCTGCCAGGAAGTTATGTGGATATTTTAGACTTTAGCTTTCATCAGCTCCAGAATGGTAAGATATTATGGAATGTGTAATCCAAAACATGTATAACTATTTTGCTATTCTTGAATCCCTGCAAAAAACATTTTTTGTGACTATCAGGATGCTACATTTCTTTGGGAAAGAATAGTAATAGTTCCTCATAAAAGCTTTTTACGAAAGATGTTAATGTGTTCCATTATTCATGGTAAGGATATCAATCTATTTAATGGCTTTCAAATGGATGGCTGAATAACTGTTCAAAAACTGATCAAAATAAACAATTTACCATTATCTTCTCAGATCACAAGTCTACCCTCTACAAGCTGTGGTTTGTTTGCAGATCACAAGACAAGCTTAGCAACAGGGAGCAAATTTCTTTTAATATAAATCTACTTTGAAAACCCATATATCTACTGGTAATGGAAAAAGGATTAGTCATGTCAAGCATTACACAATTGGAGAAATGAAATCAAAATAACTTCAAATTATCTCTTAGAAAAAATTAACCTATATTGTAATCAATCATACCTCATTCACAAATGGACAAATAATAATGATTCACAATAATAAAAGACAACGTGGTGCAGCATGTGTAGCCCAGACTATTTTTACTGCCACTCAAATCTTTTCCTACCTTTTTTTAAAAAAACATTGTAATGTTTTAAAATTAAATAAACTAATATACTGCAAAGAAAAACACCATATTTAGCTAAAAGAATGTGTTTTGACTTCACAAAGATCCCATTAGGATAGTTCACGTTCTTGTAAATCTTTTTTTATGAGTCATTTTGTTCCCTATGATGCAAAGGTGTCCTGCAGCAACCATTTTATGAGTGTGCCTACCACATGCTCTCAATATTTCAAATATGCTAATTGAAACATGAGACATGTGATTTGCAACCCATGCAAACAAATGTAAAAGAATATTATATAATGCTTTTAGCACTTTTTCCAGAAATGAAGACTAGGGTCCTGAGAACTGAGAACTATTCTAGGTAAAACATTTCCTAGAATCTGAATCATAATCACTGAAGTAGTTTTTATGTTGACAAGATCAACATTGTCAAAAATTGGTATTAATCAATTTATCATTAATAAGACATTTAATGTATTTTTGTTGAAGTACAATTTGTCTCTGTGAGACCCTCCACAGGATGTTTCATTCTGTTTTATAAAGTCCCTTCCCTGACAAGCTGCAAAATATTTTCCGTTGCTTTATGTAAAGATCCAGTTCTGAAACACTACAATTGATTGTAATAGTTTCTCTTAATTTTTAATGCTCTTTCAGCAGCAAAGTAGGAAAGTCCGTTTTGAGTTAAACTCAACTCCTACTGGCTTCCTGGACAGGCTACATATGGTTCTCATAGGAACAATATGGATGTTTTTGCTTTTCCCATCTTCCAAGCTATTTTTTCAACTTCTCAGTCTAACCTACAGCTTTGGTTATATTCATGGAATCATCAAAAATATTCAAAGGCATTTACCTTGACCTGTAGCTATAGTTACATTTAAAATACACCTGCCTGTGGAAAATTAGCCCAACAGAATGAAGGTTAAACTGAAACTTACCTGTCTTTTGATCCTAAGGCTTACTAATAGATCTAACAGATTCCAATGTGGCTTACTATAACATTTTAGTACAAAATTTTCTGTTCTTCCATTCTTTTTCCTATTTTAGTGATGGATAGGTTTTTTAAAAGGATATATAAAATTATTTTTTCACTTATTTCCCCATGTTTTTGAAAGTGAGTGCACAATTGAAATAAATGGGGAAATTGCAATTTTTCAGCATTTGCCCCCATTTTTTTTAGCAGGGAAATCTTGGCTATATGAGCCATCAAAAAGGGAGCTAGAAACTGTAAGTAGTGCTCAGAACACAATGGATCAAGGGCAGCTTGATTTAATACCTTGCTTAGCTTTACACTGGAGCACAGAGCTTCTTACTATCCTAACTATCCTATCTATCCTTACTATCCTGAAGCTTCTTACTATCCTAACAAGGCAAAGCAGAGATTACCTGGTTTTAGTCACTATCACTAACAAAAGGAATCATATGAGAGCATTTGAATTACAGGCAGCTTAATTTGTTTCCAATAAGAATTCTGAATTGGAATTCCAGAACTTCAAAACATTGGATCTCAGAGTTTCTCAAGCAAATTGCTATTAGTTGGATGGGATTAAATATGTACATTTCAAGAGATGCACAAGAGTAGTTTTTAGGGCTCTTCTCTACACTCCTGGCAGCAGGCTTTCTTTCATATGGGGGGAGATATTATCAACTGGAACGCTGTTGTCCCTGAATTGCTCTTTTTATTAGTTGTAATCCTCAACTTACAACCAGAACGGACCCCAACATTTCTGTTGTTAAGTGAGACATTTGTTCAGTGAGTATTGCCGCATTTTATGACTTTTCTTGCCACAGCTGTTAAGTGAACCATTGCAGTTGATAAGTTAGTAACCTAGTTAAGTGAATCTGGTTTCACATTGACTTTGCTTGTCAGAAGTTCGCAAAAGGGAATCACAGGGAACACAGCAAAGGTCATAAATATGAACCAGTTGCCAAGCATCTGAATTTTGATCACATGATTGAGGGGATGCTGCAAAGGTCATAAACTTTGAAAAGCAGTCGTAACTTACATTTTTCAGTGCTGTTGTAACTTTGAACTGTCGTTAAACGAACTGTTGTAAGTCAAAAACTACCTGTATATCTCTGAAAGCAGGCTAAGAGGGGGCAACAGTTCACTGCTGCAGCCACTATTGGAGGAATGGTGAGCAGAGAAGAGGATTCTTCTCCTCTTTGCTGCCTGCCTTCTCCCACCCCCCACCCCCAACCAAACTCAGATCTTCAGCTTTCCCTTAACCTTTGTTGCACCTTTTGTCCCATGCTGCACAACACCCAGTCCCAGTGCAAACTCTTTCTAACTCTTCTAACCAGTAGGTAGCTCTGGCTGCTACTGTTGGGAGTGTCAGTGGCATATGGTAGCAAACATAGAAACAAGGGAAAGGGCAGCAAAGAGGTTCCAAGGGAAGTAAAGGTGGGCAGGGGAGAGGGAAACAGAAAGGCAAAAGAGGTCACTGAGGAAGATCATCGTGATGGTACATGCTGGGTTGCAACACAGGGGTTACTGATGGGAGTAATGACGATGTGGAAAGTTTTCCATGAGGTCATTATTCCCTTGGAGATGCAGAGTCTCAAGTTTGGTGTAGTGGCTTAGGCATCAGATTAGAAACCACCTTTTACACGAAAACAACTGGGTGAGTTTGGGCCAGTCCCTGTCTTTCAGCCCTAGGAAGGAGACAATGGAAAACCACTTTCAAAATCTTGCCAAGAAAACTGTAGGAATGCATCCAGGCGGTCACCAGGACTCAACACAGACTTAAAGGCACTCACTCAGACATTTTCTTGATTCTAAAAACTTGATTACAGGGGAAAGTATAGTCTCTCTAGCCAAAGAAGAAAGAGAAGGGCATCCTCTGCAGGTTTATAGACTGCACCTAAGCCTCTCAAGATTTTGGAGGGCCAAAAGAAATAGCATGGAGGCACAGAGTAGTCAGATAGAAGGCAATCCTGCAACAAGTCAACTGGAGCCTTAAAAGTACTCAATCTCCCTCATTCTTCCTATGCACAATTCAAAATCCTTGCATGAAGAAAGACTTATTCCATTTTCTCATGGAAAACACTTTTTGCTGGATCACCATCTCAAATGCCAGGACAGGATGAACTTTCAGAATCAATTATTTAATCTGAAACCAACAGTTAAAAAGAATTCCCAATGACTCTAAGCTAAATTATCTTTAGGAGCTTCACCTGGAGCCTGTGAAATTGAATAGTAGTTGGAAAATATTACAAGGCTGGAATATGTACCCATTCTTCTGTACCCGGAAAGCAAGTAACAATTTCCACACTGTTTCAAGAAGCAATTAGCAAGTACATCAAAGAATCGCCACCCTAATTAATTTATCAATAAATGAGGTGCTGAATGACTGCTAGGGATCTGACAGTTAGCATTATAACATGATAACCATCACATATTTCACAGGACTTTCTCAGAACCACTCAACTAAACTCCTTTCTCTTCACATAATATGGTTGACAGATGAGATAAGAGAGTAATTACTTTTTCATGATAGCTATGCTCCTTGTTTCTTTTAATAATTCACCTTATACACTAGAGAAGAGAAGGGCATCCTCTGCAGGTTTATAGACTGCACCTAAGCCTCTCAAGATTTTGGAGGGCCAAAAGAGATCATCTACTAATGCAAAAGGATGTCCCAAAAGGGGTAGTCAAATTTTATTTTGGTCTTTCCAGATGTGTAAAAGTAAAGTGTGGAAAGGAGGAAGCTTTGGGAAATAAGTCATTCAGATTTCCGCTCTTACAATCCCCTTACAGCCACTTCACTGCTGAATTTTAACTGAACAATTTCAGGGCATTAAGAAGAGATGCAAATGGGATACTGGAATGCTATACACAGCCAACATATTGCGTTATCACACCATTAGAGATGTTGTATTCTAGACCAGGGATCCCCAACCACTGGGCCCCGGACCGGTCCCGGTCCGTGGATCATTTTGTACCGGGCCACAAAGAATGAATAATCATGATTAAAATATGTGTAAAAATATGTTTTTAGAAAAGAAATAGTAAAGAAACCCTTTACTATTGGGGAAGAATTGATTTTGCCAGTCCTTGAAAAAGTGTTTCTGCATAAAACTGGTCCCTGGTTGGGGACCACTGTTCTGGACAACTTAGTTATCCCTTGAAAATAATAGGTAAAAGTGATCCTGGACATCTCAAATATGATACCTCAGAATACTTTGACATGTGATGATCTCAAATTTGGGATGTTCTTTTGAACATTCCTTTGTCAATATGATCATAGAAACAAAATGCTTTTCAATGAAAAAAATAACCATATCTTTGGCTATTGAGATGGGCAGCATATACATTTAATACATATACCAACCTCCCCCTACACACACATACACACCTCCATTGGGCCATGTCAAAACCCAAAAGTCTATATTCCAGTGATGAACCTTTTTGTTATGGTGTGCCGAAAGCGTGCGCGCACCAGAACCCACAGTGCAATACGCCCCACCCCCCTGCACATGCGCATGCAACACCCCACCCCGCCCCCTTACCTGCACTGCGCATGCGTGCACTTCACAGCTGAGATGAGGTGAAAATGGCCTCAAATGGGTTGAAAATCAGCTGTATGCCATAGGCTGCCATCACAGCTATATTCAGTGTTCCACATTTACCCATGAGTGAGAAGAACTGTAAGCTTCTCAAAAGAACTGTTGCTTTTCAATGAGAAAGCTCATTCTGTCAAAAAATCTCTTGGGAACTTAGATGGATAAAGAACAAATAGGGCCATGACAAATGTATAGTCAGTCCATCATACAATGGGTGTTCTTCCAATTGCTCTTGAACAATGACTATTCACATACCTGCGGTTCCATTAGATAATCCCATTTTAATGTGAAATTAAACAAAATCCTAAAAATGCTTTCAACATATTAGGAAGTTCTTAATCTCACTTTTTGCAAACATAGTTGAGAATAAGAACTGATACATCTTACCATGAATAAGCCCTATGCTCTAGTTTACACAGTTACCAAATGAAGAAATGTAAAATATTAAATGGGATATATCCTCATGAAAAAATATCCACATTTATAGAGGCAGACAGTTCTGGTATCCAGGCATTGTCTACAATAAAAAAATTCAAAGATTACCAAAAGCAAATTTTAAATTATCACTGTGTCCTTCAGAGTTACTTACCAAAAGCACATAAAAGAATAGCAATGATAAAATATCATTGCATAAGAGCATTTCTAGCAAGGTAAAAATACACAATTTGAACGAAGTAAAATCTGCTCAGTTCTTTTCTTCTCCATCTTAATGAAACACATTCTCAAGTATTTGAATGGCCTAAAAGAAAGCCCTTCTAAACACATTGCTTATTAAGATCAGATGTTTGTCTTGACTTTCTGCCAGCATATTTTATTCTGTTTCCCAAAAATACTCTTTTGGTGTTCTGACTCAAGTCTCCATTACAAATCAAAAAAGTACCAATCATGATGTAAAAGCGATAAATTCAAGACAACCCATTATCAGAAAATCAGTTTGTCATACATACTGTACTGAAAATTTAGGGTGATCACTACACTATGTCATGTCTCGGGTATGGGGAAAGGAAGAGAAGGGTGATTGTCTCTCCTACTCATACAATTAAAAGCTGGGATAGACATAGCATTTTGCAATTCTTTAGAACAATGACTCATAGTCTTACTTAATTTATGTTCAGAGGTTTTCACAACCATTTCTCAGATTCAGGAAGAAGTTAAGATAGAAAAAGGGATAATTCACTGCCTCAGTGGTTCCCTTTAAGGCCTCCAAGAGAATGTAATCTTGGGCATGTTTGAGAGCTGCAAAGTGTGTGACATCACCTGATTGGGCAGAGCAAAGAGCTCTAATATTGTGGCTAGTGCTGCCTAGTATAAGGCAATGGCACTATAGATGGTATTCAGTGCTTTTATACATTCGCACATACATATTAGTTTTTCTCCCCAAAGGTGTGGATAGCAAGTATCATCTACTGGCATGCTATCTGAATGTATAATGCATAACCACCTCCAGCCTCAACCAGAAAATGGTACCAGAATTTGCCTTAGCTTTCTTTATGGCTTTCTACTTTGATAAACTAAAGCATGAAGGCTGCCGAACCCAAATCAGCCAATGATGACTTTTGGTAGTTATCGAATGGAAATTAGTATGCTTGAGCAGAAATGTTCCATGCTGAACCATATGTCTAAAATGAGCTTGATCTGTGAACAGCCCCTTACTAACTGCAAGTTTATACTCCTGCCTATAAATTCTACATATTATGTAGCAAGAATATACAGACCTGTTTAAGATTTCATCTCCATGACAGGAAAGAAGAGGATACATCTGAAAGCAAGCTTTCTTTGTAGTGGTTCCCACACTGTCAAAAACACCACCCCACAGGTATATCTGGTGCACTTTATCTTGTGCTACAATGCACTTAAAATAATTATGCCTGGTTCTTGGGGAGCCACTGGTCTGCTTTTAGTTTATGGATAGAGAGCTCTCAATGCAAATTGCAATATACAGAGACTGGAGAAATACAAAAATCCTGCTAAATGAATAAACATCAAAATCACTGACTATTTATATTGGCTTAGGAAAGCTATGCAATGTGTTAGAAGTGTATACAAAAATAGATTTTGTACCAGAGCCAGTTTGGTATAATGTTGGAAATGCTGGATTAGGAGAGGTGAGAACTTCATATGGTTTTTATTGAGAGAAAAATAAGAGGAAAGAATGTTATGTGTGATACTCGAGTTCCTGAATGAAAGGCTAGATAGAAATCTAATGACTATGATAGGTATATCATAAATCCATTAACAAACCCTATATTGAGTATGTTCAACAAACTCTTTCAAGATATGATCAAATTTCCAGAACACATTCCACTTTACTTAACTGTTTTAATTTTCCCCTTAACAAGCAATTTAGATGAAAGTCCTGATGAAATATTATTGTTTGCTTCCGTTACACTCTTTGAAAACCAATTAATATTTTTTAACATTTTGAGGCTGTTTGCTTTATGAGCATTCAAAAACATTCAGAATTGTTTTGCATATTATTCATCAGGCTTGTACAACTTATGACTGCCTGAGGTGAAATCAGCAAGCACACACCCATCCATTTCCACATAGAGAAATTAAGTGGGGAATTAATCACATGTTGGCACTGGAAACAGGACAGGCCACATGGTAGCAATATATAAATAATTTGTTTTAGGCAAAAATAAAAAGAAGTATTGGGGAATAGAAGAAATTTCCAACTGATGCCCAGTTGCACAAGACTTGGATGTCATAAACAGTATAGGCCTATTAAGATGTAGGGTAGCAACATACACACACACATATACAGGGGGGAAGAGGAGGAAACCGGTATACTTAATTGCTGTTTCCTAATTAAATTGGCTGGGTTCATTCAATACAACGAATCATAAGTTAAACAGCAACGTTTCTACAACCTTGCCAACGATATTTTAACTCAACATTTTGTGCAAACACAACCATAAAGAGTTTGCAGAAGCACCTGAAAAAAGGATATGGATTCAGCAGCAATCAAAATGTGAATAATGCATGGAAATGAATACTTGCAGAGCTAAATAAAGCAGCATTCAAGTTGCATTCTACATAAAGTTTAGAACCTTTTCTCACAGTGCTACAGTGTCTAAAAAAGAGTAAATTAAAGATTACTTACTAAGTAATAATTTGCCACAGCAATATGACTCAATAAGTCATTTAGGAGAAGTTACCAAAAATATTTCAGGATTATTTTGGGAAAAGATACAGATAGCCATTCTACACATATTCTATTACATACTGTAGTCCCATTTGACATTTGATAAGGTAGTATAGATGCCAAGCTACAGTTCCCAACAATTTGAACATGTTTGATTCATGTTTACCTTCTTCACTATTGATAAATTTCAATATATACTACAGGTAGCTAGTAAAATATCCCTACATGCCATATGTCAAGTAATACAAAGAACTTTTATTATATTTCTACAATTTACAGGGAATCCTCGATTAACAACCTTTCATTTAATGACTGTTCAGGGTTACAATGGCATTAGAAATAGTGTCTTATGATCAGTTCTCACACTTATGGCCATTGCAGCATCCTCACAGTCACGGGTGATCAAACTTCGGATGTTTGGCAACCGGCATGTACTTATGATGGTTGGAGCATCCTGGGGTTCTGGGATTGTTATTTGCAACCTTCCTAGGGAGCTTCGGACAAGCAAAGTCAATGCAGGAAGTTAGATTCATTGAACGGCCATATGATTGACTCAACAACTGTAGCAATTCATTAAACAACCATGGCAAAAAGATCACAAAATGGGGCACAACTTTAACAACAGAAATGTTGGGCTCAATTGGTCATAATTGAGAACCAGCTATACTGGAACACTGGGGAGTGCTGAAATTTTTCATCTGGATTAAGTAAATTTGCCTGTATAGAGCATCAAACCCACCTTTGGGTATTTGTATTTTCTTTTTGCAACAATCAGACTATCAGTATGTTATCCTCTACATAATCCTGCTAGGTGGGATATTAACCAAAAAATTTATGCAGATATGTGGTAAAATGGTTCCCTCTTTCTACCTTTTTACAGGCAACTACCTGCATTTATTAGCAAACCGTGATGATTAATGAAACACTGTGCATATTTAAAATTTGGCAGCACATAATTGATTGAACTCACAAAAGCTAAACAGAATGGGAGTTAATTAGACAGAAAATAGTCAGGAAATCCCAAGACTGTAGATTAGGCTTGGAAGTTCAAAAACATCCCAGAAAAAGACAATGGTGAGACACTTTTGTACCACTGCCAAGAAAACAAGTTGGCTGTGCCTATATACCAACCAGGAAACTGAACTCAATGCAAAGGAGACATTACTTTGACAATCAGCTGAAGTTTCTTACCTGGAAAGGAATGTGGGTGGGGTGACCCTCTTTTAAGGCACTTGGAACAGAGGACATGCACACTATAGTATAAGCCTGGCCATTCTTGAAGCAATACATTTAGTTCTTCCACCAGTGGGGTTATGGCTTGCCAAGCTGTCCATATATTTGGTAGAGATGCATGGCTAGCAATAGACAGTGTATCTGGTTGTTGGGTGCCTTTGGCAGGCCTGTAACTTATAACTACAGGCACTTTCCCCCTGTACGCATAGATCTGATATTTTCCATCTGATCGCTGAACCACATGGCTGTTAATCTGCACACTGTAGCGAGCAAACAATCCAGGGGGGAAAATAAAAGGAAAGTTGTACTCAATCTGCAGCTGTTCTGCCCCAAAAGATTGCCCACCCAGGCTAGTACCATTGATCCATGCCTCTGCATGAGGCATCTCGTTCTTCACATAGCAGGGAAATTTGTACCATGCTGTAGCTCCATTCAAGGGTTTTGATTTGGGCTTATTAACCCCATAACAGAGTCCCATCTTTTCGAGCAATTCCAGCAGAAGCTGCAAGTCCTCTCTGCTTTGGATGTGGGGCTTGAGAAGCAGGTGAATAACATGGGCAGGGAGAAGACCATGAAGCAGAAATCCTTCCACATAGTGGTGGAGCTGTGTGGCCTTCATCTCGTCCATATGGGTGCTGCTGAGCAGTTTCTGGAGCAATACTGAGGCGTCATGCTGGCAGAAGACATTGAGAATGTCGATGAGCCTGGGCAGATTGTGGAAAACATATTCTCGCAGGGTCTGGTGCTCCTCAAAATACAGCAGCTTGCCACTCTCATGCAAGTAGGAAAGTGCACTTTGGAGGCGATCCTCAGTCAGCCCTGCCTGCAGGCCAAGTCGAGCAGAATCCCACCAGCTTAGCCATAACTGCTGAGCTTGGGGTTGGAAGTGCAGCTCCTCCAGGACTTGCCAGGATCTTGGCAGAACCCGGTGCAAATTTGGAAAGATGTCTCTGTGCTCTGCCACTGAAAGGAGCTTCTCTCGCAATCGACGGACCTGAACACAATCCCAGCAGTTTATAGGCAAAACTGGGGAGAGGATTTGTGGGCGGTGATTGAGCAGATATTGGAACTGAGCTTTCTTGCGCCGTAGATTCTTGTCTGATACCCCATAGAAAGCAACATGGGGGCTAGAGCAGCGCAAATCAAAATCCTGCCCCAGAGCTTCATCCACCTGCCGGGCCAAAATCTGGAGGCCTTCATAGTCACATTTCTCCTGCCAAGCAATCTGGCGGTGGATGTCTAAACATTTCTCCTCTACCTCCCGTTCAGGACACAGGTCTGCATGGGTACCCACCATACATACCACAGCATGTGGCACTTTTGCCCCCAGCCAGTGAAGGAAGTGTCCCACAGAAGGATAAAAACATTGTGGCATGTAAGTGCTCAGATTTACTACCAACACATAAAGGGCTCCAGGAGAGAGGAAGAAGGGCTGGATCACATCGTAACTTGGGTCTCCTGCCAGCTCATATACAATGAAGGTTAGACTTCTCTCCACATCTGCTGTCCAGTCTGCCACTTCAATACCTTTGCTGCTGTTTGGCAAACCTGTTACATGTGAGCCTGGAGCTCTCAGGGGGTAACTCCCCAAGCAGGCTTCCCTATGTATTTTAATTGATGGGGACAATGGGATATCATCCTGCTGCTCTGCAGCAGAGCCTCCTGTCTGGGTCTGACCAATAACTTTGGGGGACTGACTGAACACACCCCTCTTCTCAGTGGAGTTATATCCTAAACAGGAACATTTCAGAGGTGAGACAGACAAAGAAGAAGCCTCGGGCTGTTCCACAATGGGACAATGGTTTGGCTGTGCTTTTGGAGACAGAGGTTGGGGCAGGTCTCTCAGGGGTTGTATGAAGCACCCCCTGCTTTGGGCTCTTTCAAAATTCTTAGTAGCTGAACCGAAAGATGACTCTGCCTGCTCCTCTTCCTCTTCCTCCATGAGGCACTTTCTAAGCAGAGTTTTGCCTGCATTTTTCAGGCCCATGAGGACTAATTTGAGACGGGGTTTAAGGGCAGGCTGAGAGTGAGCCAGTTCCTTCTGGTAGGCAGCTATGTAAGGGATGCCCTTCATACAGACCTCATAGGGGGGCTGGATCAGTGGATTGTCTTTGATTTTCCAGAGACTCACACGGCTGAGCTGGCCAAACCCTTCTGGAAGGATGGCGATCTGATTTCCCTGAAGTACCAGTTCCTCCAGCTGATGAAGCTTGACTATAGAATCAGGCAGGTAGCGGATGCGATTGTTGTCCAGCCAAAGCGTGCGGAGTTGGCAAAGCTGGCAAAGTCCAGCGGGCAACAGGGTAAGCTGGTTGCGACTGAGGTAGAGCTCCTCCAAGCCTGGAAGGGCCAGCACAGCTGCCGGGAAATCAGCCAGCAAGTTGGATGAGAGGTTCAGCATTTTGAGCCGCTGCAGGCTGCCAAAACCAGCAGGCAGGACACTCAAGCGGTTTCCATCCAGCATGAGACTCTCAAGGGTACCCAGCTGGCACAAGCCCTCCGGCAAGGCCGCCAAGCCAGTGCCACTGAGCCACAGGATTTTCAGGTGCCGAAGAGAAGTGATGCCTTCCGGAAGAGACCCCAAGAGCCGGTTGCCAGAGCAATCCAGCTCTTCCAGGGCGTCCAGCTCCAGCAGCGCTTGAGGGAAAGCAGAAAGCTGATTGTGGTCCACGTCCAGGGTGCGGAGCTGTCGCAGGTGGGCCAGGGCCTCGGCGGGCAGGTGGCGAAGGCGGTTGAAGCTCAGATCCAGCTCCTCCAGCTGTGGCAGTTCGCTCAACCCGCTGGGCAGCGTCTCTTCGCCTCCGAGCTGGTTGTGGCTGAGGTTCAGCTTACGGAGCCCGCGCAGGAGCGCCAGCGCCTGGCCGTCGTCGCGCAGGCAGCGCAAGCGGTTGTGGCTGAGGTCGAGTTCGGCCAGGCGGCCCAGGTGCCGAAGGGCGGCGGCCGAGGGCAGATGAGCCAGGCGGTTCCTCCGCAACGAGAGGACGCTCAGGCTGCTGCCCACAGCGGCGCACAAGCCCTCCGGCAATTCATCCAGGCCGCGCCCGCTCAGGTTCAATGCCTCCAGCGGCGAAGGCGGCGGCGGCGGCGGCGGCGATTGTTGCTGTTGCTGCTCCTGCGAGGATTTCAGCTTCGGCGGTGCCTCGGGGCCGCTCTCTCCCCGGGAGACCAGCTGGAGGTCGCTCTGCAGCTTCCTGGCGCGCAGGGCGGCGTCTCGCCAGAGCCGGGCCGCCTCCTCTGGACGCTCCATCTCGGCCATGGCGCCACCGCCGTAGCGCTTCTAGGGCGCAGCGAGACGGGAGGAAGAAAGGGCCCCGGCACCCTCGACCCTGGCCGTTTTCGTCCGCCGCCTCCTCTTCCAAGCCGGGCCGCGCCGCTCAAACCTGGCGGGGGGCTCCGCCGCCACGCTCGCCATGGAGAAGGCGACGGCTCCGGCTACAAAAGGCGCGCGGCCTCCGAGAAGTCCCGTCTCCTGCGCCTTCGCCGCCGCCGCCGCACCCGGAGGAGCATCCTTTCTCCCGGGCGACCGCTCCCAGGGCGAAGCGACGCCGGTGGATGCCCTAACTGGGACGGAGGAGCCGGAGGTGGCGGTGACGGCGGCGGCGGCGGAGCAGCGAAAGCAGCCGTAGCGCCGCCTGCCGGCACGTGACTGCCTGCCGGCCTGCCGGCCTCCGCGCCCGGAGCCGCCCTTGAATCCCGGAAGAAAGGGCGCGTCAGGGCAGAAAGCGGCTGCTTTACCTCACGTCCCTTTCGTGTCGCGGGTGAAGAGCCCCGCCGCATCTGCCAATCATCCTGCGGGGGCGTGAGGGGTTTCTTGAGGGTGAAAGGGAAAATTCACTCTGATGTGGGGGTTTACCTCTCGTGTGGAGCCGTTCCTTCCTTTCAGAACTAGGCTAACCCCTCCTTGAGAGTAGGGGCTCTGCAATAGGTGGTCAGACTCGTCAAAGAGGAAGGAAAGGCCTCTAAAATCCAGGGAAAGGCAGTTTATCTTGGAGAAAAAAAACACTGCACCTGTCTGCAGCCTCACCTCTTATTTCCTTTTTGGGCTTCGTTCCTGACCTGAAAATTTATTTAGGATTGCGCACGGCCTGCAGAAAGTCGCCCACCTCTTTCTTAGGAGCTCCGAATTATATTACAACATCATTCCCTCCGGGTGGGTTGGTTCGTGACTCGCCTTATTTCCAACAAATATGGTCATGTTACGATATTCCTGCATTAGCGGCAAGCTGAAGAAAACTGCACAATTTCCTCTTCTCCCTCCTTGCCCTCTCCCTGCCCCTGCAGGTTAGGTTTGCCTGTGATTTCCAAAAAGTCCATGAAGTCATCTGGTGAGCTTCACAATTAGATATTTAATTTCACATCTTTTCAGATGTAATATGTGGCAAGGCACTTTTATCCGACTTTGCAAAGTATCCCATAGCTTACATCCATAGCTGTGTGGCATCAGAAGTTAGTGCTTTGCCCATGCCTGAGGTGTCATAAGTCCGAAGAATGAAGGCAGAGCATTTGTTTGCTTCCTAAGAAATAGGATCTCATCTGCATCTGCAACATCAAAAAATTGAGAACAATGAAAAATGAACTCATTTTTGGATTTAAACATTGAACTACAAATAACCAAGCTGGTTGGGAGGACTTGAATACATACTCCCAAGTCACAAAACACATATACAACTGCATATTAACTTCTAAATGGTAAGGTTTAAATAATATGCGCTCTGCCTATTTCCACTAAAAACTGGTGTGATCATTCAATGGGAAAGTATACACAAATAATTGTAATAATTGTAAGCAAAGAAAAGCAGATAGGAAAGGGTAGTGCTTCTCAAATGTTTTCCTTCATTACCCAAAACCATTTTTAGGAATCAGCAAACAGTTTTGTTATGTATTCTTTATGAAAGCCTGAATGGAAAATCTTACTTCATACATAGGTACTTGGAAACGGCAATAATTGCATCTCATCCTCCCCAGCTCACACAGGATATTCATTGTGAATTGTTGACCAGAAAGACTCCAGATGGTTCTTTTTTTCAAATAATATTTTGCACTGACGTTTAACATAAGATCAATCATTTACTCTGTAAAGCCATTAATGTTAATTAAGTATTAATTTATGTTAATTAAGTATTAATCCAAAGAAAAAATGCTTTTACCCAATTTTGAATAATTTATCCAGGTTTGGGAAATGCTGGACTGGGGAATAATCTCATCACGTTTATTCAGAGGAGGATATCAGCATTTGCACTTTCAGTATTACAGTATTAATAACTCAGCATATGTCTTTCTCTAGAAAGGGGTCTTGTAAGTATATCAGTTTAGCATACTGGGCTAGCATACTCCTCTCATGATTGTAAAATACTATAGGCACCTGCAGAAGCGGAGCAAGGAAGGGCAAATATTTACAAATCAAACAACTTAAGATTATTGAGGACAATATTGGGGCACATATAAAAGACTGACCTTGGCATCATGGTGTCACATCACATGTTTTTATCACATTTGCAACCTCATGACTTGTACAGGATAGTTTTATTGGAAGAATTTTGCTTAAATCCTGGAATATCTCCATGCCATTTCCCTCATTTGAGAGGGGGACCATAGCAGATCCATAACTATAAACAAGAAGATTGTTCTGTTCAAGCTAGATTAAGATATCTAACTGGACGTGATTAAAACCAGCCATCAGAAACTACCCTGTACTAATTCAGACCATTGATCCATCAAATAGGTGTTGCAATATTTAAATCAGCATCCCCCAATTTCTCACATCACCACAACAAGCATCGGTGCTGTCTGGGGTTGTAATACATTTGAAGTAGTAAGTTGGGAAAAGATAGGCCCACCCTATAGGAATTTCAGCTGAGGATCTTCATAACTCCTAAGCAGTGGTGGTATTCGACCGATTCTGCCTGGTTCTGGAGAGCCGGTAGGAGCGAGGAGGAGCAGAAACCAAACCAGTTCTCTCTGCTGCTCTAATGGCTCTGCTGTTGGGCCCACCCACCTGCCCGGGCTCCCATACTCACCTTTATCTGCTGAATTTGAAGCGCAGCTGCTTTGCGTGGCATAGAATAGTGCTACGTGGCAGTTGCTGAAGCGACCGGGAGATTGTGCAGGCTTGCAGGAGGCGAGGTAGAATGTCTCTGCGCCTGCGCAAATGCCTCTGTGCCTGTGCAAAGTGCGCATTTGGCACGCATGTGCATGTAATGTATGTGCACGCAGGCAAAGCATGCCCACCAAACCGGTGGCAACAATATTTGAATCCCACCACTGCTTCTGAGATACAGAGATGGAACCTGAGACCTTTTTCATACATAGTGTACACAGTACAGCTAAGTTAAAAATCCAGCAGTTGTATCATACCTACAAAACAAGAGATTATTCCAGTGAAGGATATATTCAGAAGAGTTGCACATGCTTGATTGACTGAAGAAAAATATTTGCAAGCAATGAAAAGGAGATCTTCTTGTCTACTGCTCCACACGGATGCAGTGGACAAGAATGAATTAATGGAATTAATGCTTTTAATATAATCAGCAAAAGACATAGGTCTCTACTCTTTTGTTTTTAAGGGAATAATGGTTTAGGTCATACTAACTAGGAACAGATATCAAACTAAGCCAATATGTATTGAAGTGGTAACACAAGCGTCCTCAACATGAGAGTTGGATGACCAGATGAACTTTTGTATATTTACTATAGCATCTCTGTTCTTTATGGCAAATTGTACCATAAGCCAAAATTCTTCCTTAGAAGTAGCACTCTCATTTGGATATCATCATTTATTGCATTTGTTTACATTTTAAAATATGAATTACAATATATGTTACATATAAAAAGCCTTTTTATATGTTAATATGAATTATTCTTACATAAAAATATTTCCATAATAATTCTTTAAACTTTACACAAGAAAAAAAACACAAAAAAGCATATATACTGTATTGTCATACAAATTTATATAAGTCTTCACACATAATTTCAATCAAGGCTGATCATTTTTTACTGTAATCATATTCTACATAATGTACATCTGTAGGTAACTCAATCACAGGCCACAAGTAACATCAGATCTTAAGTCAACTGAGTAATTGGATCCACTTTCATTGTCCAGGGCTCAGTTTCCATAAATAGGTACCCAAAATGTAATTCAAAAGAGTGTGAATATTTAAATATATTAAAACTTATCTCAAAGTCAATTAATGTATGCAGTTGTTTCTTCCAGAACATAATTTTAATGCTAATAGAACTATTCTGAAATCATCATAATCATTTTAGCCATACTGCAAAATGAAGACTTCTTCCACATGTTTCTAACCAATACGGTCCAAAACTTTCTTTTGCCAGTTAGGTCCCCAGTAGCTGCTGATGTCATCCTCCGACTTGTTTTAGGTCTCTTTATATTTCCATATTCCATATTTCAATGAGGAATTTAAAAACAACTTTGGGATAGTATGTTTATTTTTAGTAGGCACAAAGATATGCCTTCTTTTAAAATGGATGTTTTAATCAGGTAAGATAAAATATGGTATTCTGTAAAAAGAGAGTTAACAATTGGTAACAGAATAATATCAACATTGGTATAACTTCTATTAGTCAGAATGGGCTTGTCCTTTCTAATAACAGATTTAGGACACAGTAAAATCTTGTTACTACATTCTGCCCAGTGTAAGTTAACCTGCATCTTATCAACTGTTTTTCTGCATGTGGATGCAGGGAAAGGTATTGTTCTACCACTAGGGCTGTTGCACATGGAATGGGAAGATACAACTTTATTTGTTCTCTTAGCAGGATAACTTGATCAAGTCCTGAATAAAATAATTTTAATCCTCTGTCTGTCTGTCTGTCTGTCTGTCTGTCTGTCTGTCTGTCTGTCTGTCTGTCTGTCNGTCTGTCTGTCTGTCTGTCTGTCTGTCTATCTATCTATCTATCTATCTATCTATCTATCTATCTATCTATCTATCTATCTATCATCTCCCATTGATGAACATGTTCAATATTTTGGAACTCAATAAAATTTTAATTCTGATCTGTATCTTTTGATTGTTGAGGTTATATGGAATTCAACATCATAGATATTTGTCATTTATGTACATTCCTATAGTAACAAAGCAAGAAAAAGGGCATATTGGATTTCAGGTCTCCTATCAGGTCACCCTTAATTATTCCAATGACAAAATCTTTGGGCAGATGCAGAGTTGGTATTCAGCAGGTTCTGACCAGTTCTGCAGAACCGGTAGCAGAAATTTTGAGTAGTTCAGAGAACCAGCAAATGCCACCTCTGACTGGAGATTTTACAGTATCCTTTCCCTGCCATGCCCACCAAGCATGCCCACAGAACTGGTAGTAAAAAAATTTGAATCCCACCACTGGGCGGATGGTTTAGTAGAAAGCTCATACCAGATGGTCCGTTAAGGTTTTAATTTTCATCAGACTTCTGTTGTGAGTGATTGAATCATAGTCCTTCCTTAGTTACATTAGTCAATGGATCTTGCTTAGCCATTTATCTTTATTAATCCTTTTCTCTCTTCAGTAATCCCGTTTCCTCCAGTAATTGTTTTCACAAAACCATGTTTAGCAAAAGTTGATGCAAAAGACTAATTAATTCATTTCTTAAACTTGCACAATGAACTTAAACTTGAAACTGCATTCAAGAAGGGCATTATCATTCATTTACAAACACTACTTCTCTTATTCAAAAAATAACCTAAATGTTGGAATGTATATTGCTTTTCAACAGCTAAAATGTACAACTTAGGATAGGGAACATGTAGTCTTCCACATTATTATTAGTATTCAAGACCTTTACTAATATGGTAAGTATGCTTGCTGCATCCATTGGTCCAGATGCCACAACAAACTGTAGCTAGTACATAAAACCTGAATCCTATGCAGGGTGATTCATATAACAAAAATGTGTTTTTTCTATTCAATCTGAATCAGACTTGCAAGCATTTGTTATGTATTAGTAATACATTTTTGTAAATTCAGAAGTCTGAAACAGATTTAAAAGGTTTTCTAGTTTATAAGCCCCAGATAAACCCAGTCACATTTCCTGAGGCAAATCAGTTTTAGGGTACAAAGGTTCACTGTATGTAAAAGAGAGATGAAAGTTAATTTCTAATCATGGATATGGTATAATTAAATGCCTCCTGGCAAGCATGTGGCTCAGCTGGAATAGTAAAAAATAGGTAAGAATGCTAGCTTACAGTTTTTTATAGATGCAGTAAGGATAATGTTAAACTGGGAGAATGGAATAAAACAGGTCTCAAACTCGCATCATCATGGCATCACGTGACATATTGGGACTTTTTCCCCCTTCGCTAAACAAGGCATGGGCATGGCTAGTGCATGACACATCCGGCCTGCAGGCCACAAGTTTGACAACCCTGGGCTAAAAGAACATGTTTTTCTTGTTAAAGGGTTATTTTTGCTACATTCTTGTTATCAGAAGTCAGAGCAGCAGAATTTAATGTGTGAAATAAAAAACTTCCCAAGTATACTAAGTCAGTCACATACTGCAGGCATCCCTAAGCTGGTTTAATGGCAAGCAACAGTACGTTGCTTTTGACACCTTAGAAAGAAACTGGTGCTGTGAAAATATGGCATATTAACACGCCTCCATTAAACAGCAAGGATGATCCAGAGGCAAAGACTCACAGCCCAGCACTATGCCTGAGCTAACAGCTTATCCGGACAAAATAAAGCCATGAAATTGTCCGTACTATGAGCTCTAGGAAGCATCTTCCCACAAGGAAGTCCACAAGGTCTGGAGGGGTTCTGCAGGCGACCTACAAGTAGAGCACCATGATCTGTAGAAGAGAACATCATTCTCACAGCCTCACTAAAACTTTCTAAAGCACATTTAAATTTAAAGTACAAGGAAACCGTCAAAGCAGCAAAATACGTAATGCTATCTGGGTGAGCGTACCTTCAATCCAGGAAAGACTAATATAATTACAATTAGTTTGGGAATAAGAGCAGAGGTGGTATTCAGCAAGTTCTGACCAGTTCTGGAGAATCGGTAGAGGAATTTTTGAGTAGTTCGGAGAACTGGCAAATACCACCTCTGACTGGAGATTTTACAGTATCTTTCCCCTGCCAGGCCCATCAAGCCACACCCACAGAACCGGTAGTAAAAAAACATGAATCCCACCACTGAATAAGAGCCCAAGTTGTTGGATGCATGAACTGGGTAAAGTATGTGTGTGAATGTATAGACATTCTGACTTGTAGATGTACAAGGGAATATGCATAGATGAGAGAGAGAAAGAGATGTTCAGAAAAGAAGAACATTCAAAAAGGGTTGAAATGAGGCATCTTTGATGCTCTTTGAACTTGGTTGTTGTTGTTTTTTTCAGATGTTTCATTACCTAAACTAATAACATCACCAGAGCACTGATGAACAACTGGGCCAGTTTTCAGACAGATATTAAATGTGTTAGAACTGGATATAAAGAAATCAGACGTCCAGAAACTTTTATCAGTGTGAACAACAGCAGTTTGTCAATTAACACAGATTCCACACTCTTGAATGATGATGAATTTGGCAAATTGGCAGAGAAACAACTGCCTTAGCGGCTGCTCCAAAGTAAACAATCATCAGTGTTAATTTGAGCTTGCAAATGCAGCCAAAAGTTGTTGCAATAAATAGTGTATGTGCTACTACAAACTACTATATTTAGTATTGTGCAGCATTTTCCTTTTTTCCCCTAACAGTTTGATTTCACTTTACCAGAAAGACCCTCTCCCTCTCCCCAGGGGTCTATTAGAATGGACAGAAATGGTTGTGTATATATAATTTATGACACTTCAGCACCCCAAGAAGGGAGTATACACAAGCCTTACAACAAATATTCCTGTTGGGTGCCACTAAGGATGGAAGAGATTTGTGGAAATAAGCAGTATACTGTATCTATGAGAGCAGCAATGTAGCATCCAGCCATCCTTTTTCTCTGCTGAAGTATTTTTCCTCATAGATCCATTGTTTCTTTGATTCATTTTTCCATTTCCTGCCTTTTTATGACTGGATATACATGGTTTTTAACACAAAGTGTGATTTGCCAGTTTTGGTTTAAAACATCGTGTGACCCTAATTAGATTTGTAAACTATGTTACAAATGGTTAAGTAACCTATATATCTTTATGGCTCAGTGTATAATCCAGCCAGCCATACACACATAACCTTCTTATTTCCATCCATCACCTTGATTGCTATGGAAAGTCCTAGTAGCAGAGAACTAGTCCTCTCCAGCCTTGTTGTTATATAGCTCTCCATTAAGTTCTAGAATTCAGTTTCTGCAAAACTCAAATGGCAATTGCTTCATGTCATACTACACATGCAATTGCAGGTTAACCCCTGAATTTGGTGAAAGTATCTCACAAAGCGAGAAAATAATGGCATCAGTGGTCCCACTGGACTGTAATAAATACAGTTCATATGCAAACAGAGGCATAGGTCATTATAATTATCTTCCATTTCTAATGTTCCTCAAGATGGAGTGACTGACACACAGAAAAATACTGATGGATTATATTATTATTCTGACCTAAATACCACTGACATACATTTCTGGACATGCTGCTGTTCATAACATCATTGATGAATAATGTTTAACAACTCCTCCCATTTAATCTCATTATTGGGTGTTGTATGAACAACAGTATATCATACTGTCCTCATATTAGTGAACTCAAACCAGAGTTTGTGGTTGTTTTTTAGAAGATGTCTTTTTTTTTTAAAGAAATTCTGTCAATGTCAGAAGCAAAATTAAAAATTAAAAAAACAGTTCTATCTTCCAGCCTACAAATGTCTACTGCATGGAAGGAAATGCAAAACAGATAAACAGGCAGTTCAGAGAGTCCAAAGCTGAGTTAAAATGCTTGAACTGGCAAAAAAATTATAAAAGCATAATGTCCCTGCTGCCAATTCCTATCCTGCTTTTGTTCTAGTATCCAACTGAATGATTTCAAAGCACATTAAACAAAGCTATTCTGAATAACACCAGGAACAAGAAATCACGCATGAGGTTTATGCATCTTTCTAAATTCACCACTGATACAAACCCACTGACTAAGGGGCTTCTGCATGTGAAGTTTGAAGTAGAGTACATCCTGTACAAATCAAGTCATAGCCCAAACCTGGTACTCTCCAAGGATGCTCTCATTAAAGATGCTGAGTAAAAAGAGAGAGTCCAGTTCTTTCAAAACATTCCATCTCAAAGCTTGCCAGAGAGCTAATGCACAGTTAATGCTAATACCTTCTGGAAGGCAGTGGGTACAGCCAAAGAGTGCTGCTTTTTCAAACCTTCCAGCAAAACAGCCAGAGGTTGAGATATCCCTAATGCTCTGACTTGCAACAATTAAATATGATGCTGAGACACTAAGGGTTTTATTCCAAATATATGCAGTGTTTCTGCTTTTATTCCTAGTATTCACAATACCTCTGGTCTAGGATGGCTAGATATATAGAGAAAAAGCTGGTATTTTTAAATGGTTGATATTCTGAAAGAGAGTTCCTCTATCAGTTTACCAATTACTTGGTAAAAAGTAGACTCTAGAAATGATTATGTGGGACCCACAAAATCAGTTTTTCCCAGTCTGCTACCTTCTAGATATGTTGGATTACAACTGTTTAAACTGATCCATGTGGCAAATTTTATACTGCTGTTTTATCCAGAACCCACAGGGAACAAAAATTAGCATCAAATATATCCAACTTCCTGGTTATTTCATTAAGTCACCCCCTGACCTTATTCCAAAGATCAGGTCATGAGCTCTTATGATTCCAAACTTTTTAATAATAAACCAATCATTCAGTAAGGGCAATTGTGTTTGTAAGCCAATAAAATAATTTTGCTCACTCCCAACTGATGCTGACAAAATCAGAAATAAGTAAACAAAATAATGCCATTTGAACAAGTTTTGAATGTTCGTATTTCCAGATTACCTTTTTCAAAACAGAAAATTTCTGCAAGATTTGGTCAGGAGAACCAAATTCTCCCCCTCCCCAACAACTGTACCCCCTATTGAAGATTGCTTCAGAGGGGAGACATATCTGCAGTGTACTAAAACAGTTCTGTAAATAAAATACATGTGGAGTAAACAGGATTTGAATAAGTGCACCTGGTTTCTCATGATAGCCCAACCAGTCCAAAATTTCTGAATATGGTGTCCCCCACATGTGATGGGATTATAGTTCTTAAAAGTGTCAGTTTCTGGCACGTCTGAAAGATGACACATTGAATTTTGTTATCTATGTCAGGGGTGTCCAACCTTGGCAACTTTAAGGCTTTAACATAGCATTGATTACCTACAGCAGTGAAAAGCACCAAACCTTATACAGTAATGCTCCAACATTTAAAATCAACATTTCTTTTTATCCTTTCATATTAATGGATGTTTAGCTATTGATAGCCTTGAGTGTCTGAGATACCTTTATTTTTATATGGATACATTGGTTACAGCCTGATAATCTTTGGAGATATTCTAACCATATGGATCCTATCCAAGTCAACTGTATAGAAGAAGACAGTGTGAACAAATGATGATACTGAATGTTACTTTCAAAGTTTCATATCATAAGTGCAAGGAATACTGTAGGTCCTGGGCGCTCTTTAAGTATGGTTGCATGCTTGCAGATTTTCACTGTCTGATTAAATAACACTATCAGTAGTAATGAGTGTGGCGTTTGCTCCCTGTTTATATATGGTAGCTTGCCTTGCCAGAATTGGGGGGACGTGGTTTTCTCATTGGTAGTTCCTTGATGTGGGTATTGTTTTCTGCTTGAATGTTTGCTTTGAGTTAATCCCTGCTTAGGGATAGGCTGCTTTGGCAGATATATTCTGGTCTTTTTGTTTCCTTCTTAGCTTTTTTATTGTTTCTTCTCAATAGTATGTAAATGTGATTTATCTTTATTGATGGCTGATTTGTCAAAATGCTAAACTTTCAGAAATTTCCCAGTGTTTTTGGAATTATCCTGCAAGCTAAGTATTTATACAAAAATAGAAGTTAAAGAGCAGTGCTATAAATATATAACAGCAGGAAAGGATTACATTTTTTTAACAAGAAATATGTTATAAAGAGTTAAGTGGGTGGTGGAAACAACCTCCTGGAATTCATATTTAAAATTTTCCTTTGCACTTTCTTATAAGCCAGTTTTATAACAAAGCCTACTATATTTGATGTATTATTTTAGTTAAGATATAACATAGCACGTTGCTAAATTAATAAATTCAAGACACTTGACCAGAACGTAAGAAAACCCTTCAAACTCCACAATAAAAAGAAATATTAAAAGCAGTGCCATTAATTTGATTATTGAAATTAGCAATCAGAAATAATTTTATTACATTTATTTAGAAAATAAAAAAATAGAACAACTTTTGCTCTTGAAGGTATAGTGGAACTGAACAATGATCTTCCCCAACTTTCTAAAGATTAATAGTGACTTTTGTTAACCAACCCATTTTCTATATAGTTTCCTATTATTGGGTTAAATGGGCTTTGGAGGTCTGTTTCAGCCCTAAAAGTAATAAACTAAAACATAAACTTAAATGAAGATAAAGGGAAACAAGTATCTGTCATTGTTTGGGATGACATGAATACACTGTCATCACCACTCTATTTGGCTTTAATGCCAGTCTTGACCATCCCAATGCCAGGGCAATATTGAATCCTGCTTCTTATTAAAGGTTTTAGTTGTGCTTCCTACTCAGGGATAACTTTGCAAATAGAGTTAATGAAGCAGAAGAATGCTATTAACTAAAACTGATGGCATTACCCCTGCCAATGTGTCAATCAGAATTTGATTTTCTGAACCAGTAACTTGACCCTGTCCAAGTAATGGGAACACATGGAAAGAGGGATGGTGTCAGCATCTGAAGCTGTTGAGCAAGTTATTAAATTGCTATGTGCTACTTAAGCACTATCGCCAGACACACATGAATCCATCACAGAAGGAAAAATCCCATCAGGTCACCAGGCTTATTCATTTGAATTAGGGTATGCAAGTCCTCTCCTCTGTAAATAAATTGTTCATTCAAAAGAGCATACCTCTTTTTCTATTTTATTCCATGGAAGGAATGCTTAGCAGTCATCCCTCACTGTTAGCAACCCTTTTTTCTGAGTATTCAAATGGATTTTATTTAAATGAACAGCTTTTTTGTATCAGGAATCCAGTTGATTCCTGGCCACTGCCTGGGCAAATCCCTGCAGTTTTCTTGGCAAGATTTTCAGGAGTATTTTGCCATTGCTTCCTTTCTAGGGCTGAGAGAAAACAAGTGGCCCAAAATCACTCAGCTGGCTTCATGCCTAAGGTAGTATTAAATCTTACAGTCTCCTGATTTCTAACCTGATGGTTTAATCGTGACACCAAATTGACTCTCACAAATGAACTGTTAGCAAGTTCAAATTCTAAAATCACTTATTGATTGCAAAATTTTATGTGCTATTTGTAAAGGTGAGAGGTAGTAAGATGACTTCCAAGGAGAAAGCCTGAGTAACTTTGATATGCCCAGATTAAAATATATGGATGTCTATCACTACATATAATGGTTATTTCATTTGATACTAGTCTAAATCTACAATAATGTTTGGATGTATTTATTTATTCACTTATTATTCATATGCCACAGAGGAGAACAGTGATTTTGAGATTAATCTATCAAATCACTTTACTCTATTACAACATTTGGAAGAAATGAACATTACAGACAAAAATGAGCAAATAGTAAAAAACATCCTTGAATTTGCTACATCTATAGCACCATTGGAAGAATATTTTATACAGTCAAAAATCTCTGATGAAACTATTGATTTAATGAAACATGATGGACAATGAAGAATACTGGAAGTTTTACTAATAAACTGGAGTACGTTGAACTTAAGACCATAAGAAAACGTATCCAAGAAGAAACACATCAGTTTATCATGAAGTTTGTGAAAAAGGCAATTGAAGAAAACAGAAGGATTAATAGTTCAAAATGTAAGCTTATAAATTCAAGTAAAAAGGTTTTTGCATTAAAATGGGAATATGGCTCTGTGTGTGGAACAAGACAGGAAATGTTAGAAATAATTGGAAAATTCTATTCAGAGCTATACAAAGATATGGGAGGAGGGCTTTGCCATTCTCTTGTCATTCTCTTGCAAAGCCCTCCTCCCATATATAAAATGCACTACAGACAAAATTAGCAAGATCCTCCAAAAACACAACATTAAAACAGCATTCTGCACAAACAGAAAAATATCCAGAAAAAATATCCACCATCCTAAGAAACCCTAAAGACAAAATCGAGTTAGAAAACCAAGGAGTGTATGAAATCCCTTGCACTGCCTGCGCCCACCACATACATCGGACAAACTAACAGAAGAATTAGTGCACGCATTGAAGAACACAAGAACTCAATCAAAAAAGAAGAACTGACCTCTTCCCTGGTCCAACACCTCAAAAGCCACAGACATGAAATTGACTTTAAAAATACCAGAACCATGCCAAAACCGAACACTTCAACAACAGAATAATCAGAGAAGCCATAGAGATTAGAAAAACGCCCACACAGCATGAATAAACGAGATGATACCTCCCACCTACCAACCATTTGGAAACCTGCCCTCATTAATAAAACGAGTACCTAACAGGAAGAATGACACCAGACCCACACCCACAAGTGCCACACAAATGCTACCACCACGCTTCACGCAGAAAAAAGATTCACACCCACACAGAAAGAGGAGACACGACCACGAACCAGAAGCCATACTGCAGCTGGCACACTACCCACTTCAAACCCCTCTGACCCATTACAAGAAGCAAAACTGACCACCCACCATGAAGATGTGGCACGACCACGAAACACGAAGCCAAACAACAAGATCACAGCTCACCAGCTCAAATCCCCCAGCAACTAAGACTAACCTGAGCACAGCCAGGCCCCCACCTAAGCAGAACACACCCCCAGCCAATCAGAACACAGCCAACCCCCCTACAATCAAACACAGCCAAACCCCCACCCAATCAAGTCACACCCCCACTAGCAGTTAAAAGGAAGAAGCAGCTGCAAGCTCACATTACTTCTGGAGAAGCACAGAGCTGAAGAAACAGCCTGAAGATGATGAATGAGACTTCATCGAAACGTTGCCTAGATACTTCCAATTCTACGCGGGAGGAAACCCGAATAACAAAGATCCATATATATATATATATATATATATATATATGTATTGTTATATATATATATATATATATATATATATATATATATATATATATATATATATATATATATATATATATATATATATAACACAAGATAAGGCTAGAAACAATGGGGAATTGTAATAAAGTGGCTGCGAGATGTCAGAAACCGTGTAACTGCTTTTGCTAGATAGGAGCCAGCATAAAACCTTCGAAATATATGTGTCAATTTGAAAACAGAAAGAATGTGATCCAACCCTCGTACGAGGGGCGGACAGTTAGGGTATAAAAATGCTGCCTGAATTTTGCTCTGGGTTCCTTTAATGCCTGAGGGAACCCGTCTCTGCATGAATAAAACCTTGTTTTCCTTGGATCAACGAATCTTTTGGTGGTTTTTTATCTGCTTCCACCTCACACACATATATATATATCTTGGCCAACAGATATCAATGGAAGGTGATACAATAAAGGAAATTGAATGATTTGTTTAATGTGGTTGGCAGGCATTCAGCAAGCTAAGCATAATTTTCAAGAACAAGAACAACCTACCCCGATGCTTGAAGATAAAAATTTTAAATCAGTGTGTGTTACCTGCTCTAACATATGCCAGTGAAACATGGACACTAACCTCACAATCTATTTCAAAAGCTAAGAATGGTGCAAAAAGCCATAGAAAAATACATGCCTGGCATTACAAGAAAAAATAGAAAACCTGTACATGGATTGGAGAACAAATAAAAGTATATGATATAATCAAGAAAGTAAGATAATTTAAATGGAAATGGGCTGGTCACATAGAAGAAGAATTGATGGGAGGCAGATGAAGGCAGTCATAGAATGGATCCCATTGATAAAAAGCATTCACAAAAGAAACCTAAAATAAGATGGATCGATGACATCACTAAGTATTGCAGGCCCAATTGGCCAAAGAAAGCTCAGGACTGTATTGGTTAGAAACATGCAAAAGAGACCTTCATTCTGCATTGTATAGACGATGGCTAAAACGATCTTATGCCATAAAATCCAGAATGCTCAGAACACAACAAAAAACAATGGAATATTTAAATAGAAACCACCATAAACAAAGGAAAAGCTCCCAAGAACAGCTACAATATCCAATCCATCGCAGGACAGCCAACATTGTAGTCTGGAGGGAATCTGTCTCCAGGAAAAAGACTTGCAAAGGACAAAGAAATTGTAATTGATTTGTTCCCTTTTCTAAGCAGGGATTGATTTTCTTTTTCTTTCTTTCAGGGGTTTTATTTTCTGCACAATTTTAATGATGGAAATCACTCAACCTTTTCTTGCTGTGGCCAGAGCTTTTTAATGACTGTTCATATTTGTACAGTATTCTGTACTTACTGAAATTACAGATACCCAAGTAAAACTAATTTCAGGCCCCTTCCATCCTTTGGAGTAAAAATTGCATGAAATAATTGCATCGAAGTATCAGATTGGAAACAAAACACTATAGTGTGTAGCTACTGATCTTGGTTTTTAGATCCTACTTTTTTAAAAGTGTATCTACAGTAAAAAGACTTTGTAATGGGTAGCTCATAGGTAAGTCATTAGCAGCACATGAGAAAGGTTTTTAGAATGATAAAGCTTTTTAATTCCTTTGAAAGCTGACTTGGAATTTGTGATAATGGAGAGGATTTTGTCCAGTTAATTGCTAGAAAGGACAGAGAGAGACATTCCTATATTCTACCTCATCTTCNGAGAGACATTCCTATATTCTACCTCATCTTCCCCCCCCCCCGTTCATTTTAAAATCTTCTATAATAGGACAAGCAACATTGCTGCATTTATACACAACCCTCAGTTTTGATTTGTAAAAATATGTTTTGAAAATCACTGCACAACTTGCACATGGCACTGCTGGAATATTTTATTCCTTATTAAATTCATTGCTGGGCTGGGATGAAGGAAACAAGCAGATGCATGAATTGTCCAAGAGCAAGGACAGCAAGGTGTTAAGCTCCTTCTATCCAGCATTGTGTATGTACTTTACACTGAGCCTTTCCTATACAATACCAACTCCCTTCTCACGAATTCATTTACCTCCTCACATCATTCCATATAAGTAATGTCCTTCCTTACCAAGTTCCTTAAGGCCCGGTCCCACTGCACTTACAGATGCAAAGAGGATGTAAAACGTTAAAAAAAGCTTGCTATCAAAACGCTATGCATCCTTTGTGTACTCACGCATAACTGTGATTCATCACGCTCTTATACTACGACACCGATCCACTGCGATGTCTCAATCTGCGCCGAAGAAGTTTTGGATTCTATAAGCTGCGCGCTAGCCTAATCAAGTTATCTTGATGAAATGGCATATGAACTTTCCCGCCGCATACGATAATAGCATCTGCAACATATACGGGCAACAAACGTTTCTATGTCCGTTATTCATCCATTAAACGGTGCGCTGTTATCCTCTCTGCATCCTCATGGCCATCCTTCAACTCAATCCATGTCTCGCAGGAGCTTAGAAAATGTGAAAGAGAGGAGAACAAAAGGTACAACGGAACGTCGACACAGCCTGGGTTAGTAGCACAGCAAAGTAGAAAGGATGTAAGCGATATGCATTCATATATAAAGTATAAAAATGGCAAAACATTTGTATCGTGGGATGTAACTCGTATATTTGCATGAGTCTGCAGTACATGGTCTAGGAGCTATTAGAAGGGCCCGAACGGTACTATACCAATATTTTTGTTATAAAACCAGGGAAGAGGGGGAGAAAATGCATGCATGGATCGCTGGGATGGGGTGGACATACAGTCCACTATAAATGGTTGGGCACTGGTAGGGTTCATTATTCCCACAACGTTTCTTATCCTTATTCATCCAACAAGCAATGCAATAGATAGACTAACTCCATTGTTTGTCAATAGTGTTCAATCCCAACATCTTAATTAAGTTAAACACAAATGAACCAAGTAAAACTATAGTCGATCTTAAGCAAAGTATAAAACCTTTATAAACTTAATCTTAGGTAAAACATTATGACTTTAATTAAATAAGCAAAATGAACAAAGTAAGTGTCTTAAGAAAAAAAAGAAATTAAACTTAACAATACAAGCTGACAACTGCATCTCTCTGACACTGTTTCTCAGTCACTCGAGTCTATTGTCCTGGTCTCCTCATGTTAAGTGTGGGCAGGGGACCGTCAGACGGTGTGCTGTGTGGCTTGAGGGTCTTGTGACACTGTAGGCCATGGGGACTGCCTCCCGAGGGTACACACAGTTGATGGAGTTGTTCAGGAAAGCTATCCGAGAGCTGAGCTCAATCCCGTGAGTAGAGGGGTATTGTTTTCCCTCAATAGACTAGATGGAAGAACGTTGAGATGTCAGGCCTAATACTGATGACAAGATTTGTCCGTTGAGGGCTTGGCTGTGGGTGAGGAAGGCGTTGGAGCGAGATGTAGTGGGCTTCTGGTCTGCAGCTGGGTGAGGGGGACTGGGGTCTGTCGGCGTCCGATGAAACCTGGCCTGGGACTGGAAGTCTGCCTGCTGCTGTGGGAAGTCCTGGTTAGTCATACTTGTAGGTGAGGGGCTGTTGAAAGCCGTGAAGCTGTTGACATCCCTGGGTGGAGGAGCAGACCTGGACTGGGGTAGGAGCAGCTTCAGCTAGGCTTTTGAGGTTTTTGCAGAAGTGCTGTGATCTTCGTTTCACACCTTTAGTACTGGATCGTATTCGATGTCGCGCTTTAGGGTCTGGCTCACATAGGTATTGTACTAGAAGCTGAGACTGGGTTTTTTTTCGGCGTGTGTCTGGGTTGATGAAGGGGTTCCGGCCATGAGGATGCTCGCCAAGTGGACCAGCTGAGAAGAAGTTCTTGCTTGCGTGCAGTTCCGCTGCATCTCCAAACAGCACACTTTCTTCCTCCATTTGTGACAGCATGGCATCCTCCTCCATTGGGATCCCTCCAAGTCCGCCGACAGGGAGTGCAGCGTCGGGGGTAGGTCTCTGCTGGGGGCGCTCTGAAGGGAACAACCTCCTGGACAGGGTAGCTGGCTCTGGCTGGAGAGGACTGGCTGTTCTGTGGGGACCTGTCTGAGGGAAGAGTGGTCTCAGGAGGTGCTGCTCTTAAGGTGGCAGATCTCACCCTCCAGGGAAGACTGCACTTGGCCATGACGTACATTCTCACCGGTCATTGAAGTCTTGACATCGGCTTGCCCGGATTTCTTGATGTAGCTTGCCATACCCATAGTGGTGCATGTGCTCCACCATCCAAGTGATTACTTCTGCAGTGTACCGCCAGGTTCTCTCACTTGTCTTGCTCAAGCTGCCTGCTTCTTCTTTTGTCCATTTACAGTTTCTGTGCATTCTCCAGAGTATTGTTCTCCCCTCAGCCATTCCAGCATCCTCTCCTCATGCTCCCGGAAAAGCAGGTACTGTTTCCTCTCTCCCTTCGCCTCCTTATGCCTCTTCCTCCCTCTGCAGGCTTCATCGACTGCGCATGCTTGAGGCAGGCAGGGCCTTCAGTGCTTCAGCAGCATTGCCTTCACAGCCAGGCGCTTTGAGGCCTTGGGGGTACTGCTCCAACCACAGCAGCTAGCAGGCAGAGCATGCCTTACCTATGGAGTCATGGCCCAGAGTGAGTGGATGCTGGTTCTGCCCTTCTTCACCTGTGCGCAGGGCTTGACACGAGTAGGCACACGCTTCCCTTTCTCCTGACTGAAACAAAAAAACCAAATTGTCTGTTCCTAGCAAGATGTAGCGCATCTTGTGAGCATCGCACGCTCCATTCCCTGTATGCTGGCTGCTGTCGGTGTGCATTCTCTTTTATATCCGCGAGTGATGCAATTCATACTCCCCGCATGCGTAAGTGAAACGCTTTGCATCTATATAACACTCCATCGGCATCCCCTTTGTTTCCTATAGGCGTCGTGATGCATCTGCTTCATCCGCTACGCACCAATGCCCCTTCCGCGTATCGACATCCGCTTACGAAATTCTCCCCCGAGAACGCGCTGTTGGACTGCGGTGTCATCCGCTTCATCTGCTTTCATCCGCTAGTGTCTTCCTATGAATTCACTTCCGTTTCTTAACTGAACAGCCCCGCTACCAGTATACCTACCCATGTCCCGTATCTTTTCCTAAGTTCTATTTCCATGCTAATTTTAGTGCAAAAATTTTCTCTGATATCTCAGGCCTTGCACTTTCTGAGATACACAGCAATTTGACAAACACCGTGAGGACCAACCCGTCTAACCGAAATTTGCTCAGTTGTCCGCTGTGTTATCCTTTATGGCACTACTGTTGCGTCGCGTGGCCAGTGCGGATCGGGCCTTAACGTTTTGACAATAATTATCTAAAGAGAATCCTTGGAACATATATCTCATCTATCCTTGGGATGTCGTTTTATCTCACTTTCCTGCATAAACAACTTTCAAGTTCTGTGAACAATGAAGTGTAAGACAACCAATTAATCTTACAGTAAAATAAAAAGAGACATGGTTTCTGAACCTCCGTAAATTTTAAATTCTCAAATAAAATGTTCTAATACTATGCCATAAAAATGTCCTAACTACACTAAGCTATAATGGTTGGTGCACAGAACACATTAAGACTAAAACAAAGTAAACCATAATATATCACTATATAGAAGCTCAATCACTGTGAGAAAAATGTTGAATATTCTAACACATTTCTTATTTTCCCAGGCACAAAGTTCCAAAATTTTCACACTAGCAATTTTATTTTAGTCCAATTAGGATTTTCACTTTCTCATTTCCCCTCTTTTTTGTTCAACTCTTCTCCAGCTCTATTTTTTTCAAATGTCACCACTGCTGTTTCTTTCATTGGTACCCTGCAGAGCACACATCGGTGATTCTACCCAGCAGGTGAAAGGTTCATAAGTGGACCGTCCAGAGCATTAAAATTCTTTTGTTAAGGGCGCTGAGCATCCATTCACAGTGATCAAGCCAGCCAAATTCACAACACTATGCATAATAAATGCTTCATTGTCCAGCTGAACATTATCTCAGCCCCATGCTTCAGTTCAAAAAAGACATTGACAAATTGGAAAAAATGTTGAGGGAATTGCACAGACAATAAAAAGCCTAGAAATCAGGGAGGTTAAAGAATCGAAATAAAATTGTCCATTATTAGTCTTGAGCAAAGGCTAGGCATGTTGAAAGTGAGGATATTCTGCAATTGGGGGGGAAATTAAAAGGGAGCACGGGGGGGGGGATACTTGTCATTGGCACCAAAATCAGTCTAAGAGTCATGAAATTTACATTGTCAGAATAAAGCTTTAGAATAAAATTAAGGAAACAAGTCACAGCCAACAGAAGTTATCCACCTGAGAAGCTCAAGGAATACACAGGAAAGATGGATGGATGAGAAATCTCCTTTGAGAGGTGGGGCATCTGCAAAGTTGAGATTCAGAGCTCTGTATATTTTGGATTGACAATTCACATCAAGTGATAAAATTGTTGTTTGAGCTATTTATGTTTACAGATAAGACTAGAGGCTCTTCGGTTCCATAGAAAAACCAGCATAGCCATTCCCAGTTGGATTCCTTCAAACCTGCAGGGAGTAAAAGCTGCAAAATTCCCAGCCTGTTATATACGGAACTTGGTAGGCTCCAAGTTCCCTATTCTGATTGGCCAGAAAGGCCATTCTCAGATTGGCCATAAGAAAACCAATCCGACTGGCCCGCCGGACAGTGGGAACACTTAAAGTGGTGTCATTAGCCACAAGCCGCGAGCAAGCTGCCATACAAAGGGCTATCATGGCTTGGGCTCTTGTTCCATTACCATTGCTTTACTGAATTAAATAAAGAGTTTGTTGTTGGAACCCGGTCTCGCACAAATTATTTCCGGATTGAACACTGGTGACGAAGGTGGGATCGTCGTAGAAGAGCGAGACCGAAGTACGCGGCGATCTGAACTGAGTGAGAGAGATGGCAGGTAACAACGCGCTGCCCGCACCATTCAATCCTGATGAGGAGGATTGGGAATCATATCGATCACTTTCTTATGTTTTTGGAAAGCAACGAACTGCAGGAAATATCTGACCAAAGGAAGAGGGCTGTCTTCCTTACACAGCCATCTTTAAAATGGTTAGAAGCGCTGGCTAAACAAGAGCATGTCAAACAGATGACTTGGCCGAGTCTGAACAGAATGCTCAGAGCACATTATGTGTTCCACCTGTGGTTTTCCAACTTGATAAAAAGACATGAATTCTACCAAAGAGAGACCAGAAAGAAGATGAAACCGTTGGCAGATTTTGTAGCAGCCCTGAGACACATCGGAGGAGCCTGCCGAGTTCCAGAACTATGGACGAGGCCATATGAAGGGACCGTGTGGTTACTTTGGTTTGAAGGACACTACACTTAGAGTAACTGCTGAAGTAGACCAAACGATGAACGTGGCTGAGGCTATTGCAGAAGCAACTGCCGCTGAAGCAGCAAAGAAAGTCTGCAGCGCCCCACCCCCATCCCCCCCACTTGGCACCCAAATGGAAATGCGATGTCCAGAATCCGCCAAAACCAGCCAGAGAGCAGAAGCAGAGAGGAAAGTAAGAAACACCCACAGCAAAACCCACCCACTATGAGATCTCTGAATCCCAGAGTGACACCAGAATGACCACAAATGAAAGATGTCTATAGACTTCAATCAGCAAGAAATGGCGGGAAAAGAGAAGAAACAGGTGGGAGTTTCAGTGTGGTGGGGATGCAGGGGGCAACACCCACGAGCTGAATCAGTTCACTAGACGAAATATCTGTAGGGCTTGTAACAAAACAGGAGGGCACATTGAAAGGGTCTGCCAAAACAAAAAAGAGCTTAGTCCAAAAAAGACGCAGCAGCACCCCCAGACCATGAAGAGAGACCAAGCCGGAACAGATGCGAAACTTGAAAAGCAAAGAAGACCAGTGACAGAGAGGAAAACGCACAGACTGGTAACCATCGGAAATGCCAGGGCCAGAAATGGGGAAAAATGGTCTCAGATAGAGGTGAACATCAAAGAAAGCCCTGCTGAGATGGACGTCGACTCCGGGCTTTTTCTATCTATGGGTATCCTGGAATACCACCGGTGCCTGATACCGGACATTAAACAAAAAGAACTAAGAAACATAAAACTGATTCTCTCAAAAGATTTACCAGGAAAATTTGAATCCTGGTTGTTAGGGATACATTGTACTCCTAAACTGATTTATGGGTAACATAATAATGGTATCATAGTTTGCATGTTTAAAGGGTGTCTGCACTTTAACTGTGGATAGTAAATTAGGAAGTGGTTGTGAAAGCACTTTAAAAGAAGCAAGACTACAGCTGCTCCTGCTCTCTGCTTTGCATGAATCCCTGATTACCTGCTTAGGAATCAAGCTTCATTGCTCGAACGGCGAGAGAGAACAAAGGACTGATTTGTAAGTGAACTGACATAGATATTCTCATGGACTTTGCTAAACTGAATATCCCGCTGAATGGACTGACTAAATGAAGCAATGACTTTGGACTGTTATTTGAACTATGCTATGCACATGATAATGGAATAAATCTATAATTTTGATAGCACAAGCCTTATCATAAGTTATTTTAACTGTATGTTAATAGAACATACAGCTTAGCCACTCAATTTATCTGCTGTGCCTATCTGACTAACGCTGCACATCTGTTTAGCTGGTCTCTCCTAACCCTAGGTTGGGAACCCAGGCTTAACACTGGTCATGGCCTTGGAATTTCCTCGCTGAAATTTAAAAAAATTCAGCTGAAATCTTGGACCTCTGACCCATCAATCGCGTGGGATCAGTCTAACCTGCCTAGGGATCAAATGGTGTTGTGCCCCTGGGAATTGGGATCTATGGACCGGATAAACCGCATATTCTGCAGCCAACTGGAGGAGAGCCTGCTACCAAGAATTCAAGATGTTTCAACCAGGACCCTAGGCAAGTACAAGGGGACCCAATTTCATTTAGCCAGACCCAAAATAGCCCCCCATTTGGTTTAAAAGCCAGACACGTCCTGTTTGCCTTAAAAACCAAAAATTGATGAACAGTTAAACAATTAATAGCAACAGGGGTGTTAGAGCCAATCGACCATGCCAGCGTGGAAAACACTCATCGTGACTCCTGTAAAACCAGATGGGTCCGTGTGCATCTGCGGAGACTAATAAGGCAAACCCTAAACCATGCGCTCCAACCAAAGCGCATACCCAGTACAACACTTATTGCACTCCCTAGCGGGGAGGAAAAATTTTTTTGCGAAGCTTGATCTCGCACAGGCATACCAACAGACTACCCGTTGACCCACTACCGCAGATGCATGGAGTATGTGACACATACAGGGGGCTTCAAAGTGTAACGCTAACACAGGTGTGACCGTCAGCCGAAGATGCCACCGCCGAAAAGACCCTTTGACGCTCGCATCCTGAATTGGGTGATAAGGCTGGTCCGAAGAGAATCAAACACTGAGACTTTTAAGCCATTTTGCACCTGACAGACTGAACTGTCTATCAAAGAAGGGCTTAATTTTGTGGGATGAAAGGGGTGAATACCTCAAAACAGACTTCCATACCTGGAAGATAGTTTTGTGCTATTGGCACAGGGGGCACCGGCATAGTCAAAATGAAAGCCCTAGCCAGGAGTTACGTTGGTGACCAAGGGATGAACAAGGACATTGATGTTGGGATGGACACATGCCATATGACTGTCAAAAAATCGAGGCCTTACACCCCCCAAGGCCAGCGCAGTTATGGGTAGGGAAATCCCACGAAAAAAGGTCCATGCGTCTAGAACTATATTAATTGGACTTTGCTGGGCCTAGCACAAAAGGCAACACTTTTCTATAGTTTGTGGATTGCCTACTCGAACTGGTTAGAAGTCATCCTCATACTTCCACAACCACCGAGGGCAGTAATGATAACAAGCTATGACACACTTTTTGCCAACACATGGATTGCCTATGACTGGTGTAGGAACCAATGGGCCCCAGTTATACCACGTTAGCATTCCTAATCTGAGCAGATATTTAGCTTGCCAAACGCGCATCCAATGCATTTTAACCGGTCGCGCCAGCCCATTCTGGTCGTGCACAACGGCAGGAGTCTGAACGCATTGGGTTTGAGTACACTAAGGAGGGCCGGGATAGAATTGGACAAAGGGAAGGGTGTGCAAGACAAAACTAAATACCGAAAATTTACAACCCTACAGTCTTATACCCCTAGCGAGCAACACCAAACAAAACCAGCAGACTCCTAATGTGTAGGATATTGCGTTATCTACCTCAACAGACTGCACCCCACTTACACTGGGAATAAACCCCCCTGACTCCTCAGCAAATACGTGCATTTGAAATAGGCGACCTGGTCTAGCGAAAAACCTCACCGGGGACCCTTGTATGGCTTTCCAGCACAATCCACACCAGATCACAGGCCCCACGTTGCTTACCGGCTACTCCTTAGACGACGGAAGAGAATGGAAGCGCACATCGACCAAGCGTTCGTTCTTGCACCCTCCCAAAAAGCAAAAAACATATCCACACCAAAAAAATAGAATACAACCAAAAAACAACCAAGGGGGGGGAAAAGGACATTACAAATAAAATAAATAAAAGGGAGAGACATAACTATCCCATACAGACAACAAACACTACACAAAGATCTATCACACAAATTCAACAATAGTGAGCACTCACAGTTAAGGAAACCCCAAAAGGAAGTCCAGAGAGCAGGAGAAACAAGCAAGGCCTTCCTGGAAGGAGACAGCAGGCCATAGCCAACCAACCAACGGACAAAACCAGGAGGGAGCGGCGGAGCCATCTCAACAAGGCCCGATTAGCACTCGAGGCGGGAGAGGGAAGACTGACTCACCCTTCCAGGAGGTTCCATGGAAGCAAGGGAACAGAGAGACACAATCCATCCGAACCACTCAAGACCAAACGCCTAAACTGAGCTGCGCAGGGTCAACAGGACTCGAAAAAGCCCACCTACCTGCTGACTAACGTTGATGCACGCCTGGATCTTGAACAAGGGGGAGGGGTGTTATGTCATGAACTTGGTGGCTCCAAGTTCCCTATTCTGATTGGCCCGAAAGGCGCGTTTCTGCGATTAGGCCAATCCAGAGAACACAATCCCCGATTTGGCCTTGCGCGGACGGCATGAAACTTAAAGAGGTGTTATTGCCACAGCTGCGAGCAAGCCACTTATAAGGGCTGCCGCCGCAGCTTGGGCTTCTTGTTCCGTTACCATTGCATTTTTTACTGAGTTAAATAAAGAGTTTGTTGGAACCTGAGTCTCCTGCGCCAACTATATTCGGACGGAAACACAGCCAGTGCAGAAATTGAATGTCTTGGGAAATCTTTTCTTTTTCTTTTCTTTTCTTTTCTTTTTTCTTTTCTTTTCTTTTCGTTTTCTTTCCTTTCTTTTTCTTTTCTTTTCTTTCTTTTTCTTTCTTTCCTTTCCTTCCCCTTTTGTGGATTGGGGAAGTTCCAAAACCCAATTTGATTTCCGCCTGTAACAATATTGGAATTCCATTCAAATTGCCAAAAAAAGGAAAGAAAGCAAAGGGACTATTCCATCATTACTGAACTACCTGGAGCTGCTGCTTTGGCCATTCCTCAAATTTAATTGTGTTGCTTCCCGTGTTTCTCCAAACAAGGATGGCCTCTAACCAATAGGAAGTCCAGCATATTATCTAGGCATTGAGGTGAAATTAGCCTGCCCCCTAAACAATTTAGGCCTATTTAAACCATTGCGTTTCCGCCCGCGGCATTTCTACATCGTTTCGTTAGAACTACATGAGGTGAAAGGAAATGGGAGGGAAGGGCAGGGGGGATGGGATAAACTTGCCCTTAGGAGTGCCCCTGCAGTAGCCTAGCATAAGAATACCCCAATAGCCGATAGAAGCTCCCTGAAGGCAGAGTCCCCAGCCGCTTCAGGGTGTGGAGTGGCTACCCGATGTCCCCTCACCTTTTAGGGCGATGGAAGGCGCCCTCAAATGGCCCCCAGCACCAGCCACTTTGATGGTGTCCTGGTAGAAGTGCCTTGGGCAAGCGCACACACACACACACCCCTTGCCATGAGGCCGCTTCTTACCAGCCGATCAAAGTGGCTGTTGACTGCATTTGGGGAGCTTCCATGCACCTGAAAGAGATTCCCTAAAGGCGGGGGACATGCGGCAGTCAAGCCACACTCGCCATGAAGCAGCTAAGCACTCTGCCTTCAAGGGAGCTTTCGCTCTGCCAATAGAAAGCGGCCTTCATTGGCAAGGGGAGACTGTGTGTGTGCGTGTGATCACCCCAAAGGCCGATCAGAAGAGGCTGGTGACTGCAGTCTATAGGGCGCTTTCCATCGCCTGAAAGAGATATGCCGCTAAAGGCGAGGGGACATGGGCACTACACCATGCCTGAAGCCAGCATGGACTTTGCCTTCGGGGAGCTTTCTCGCTGATAGAAGCGGCCTCGTGGCGAGGTTACGGTGCGTATGCGGCTGCTCTAGGTGGGGGAGGGAAATTAAGTCACCCCCGAAAAGACAGCCTAGCCTTTTTTTTCAGGGGTCCAAAAAAAAAAAAAAAGGCCCAGCCTTATTTTGTGAGAAATACGGAAGTTGGCAACTGTTCTGTTAAAAACCTGCAATTGTCCCTTCCCAATCTGGAGTTTGAGCTACAATTTTGTTTCCTCCTACCTTTCCTATCTTTTTTTCATCATCTGTTTTTAGACTGCAAACCAGCACAGAGCTTATCTTACTATTGATATTAATAAACAACTTTGATACCCTTTTGCTGAAAGACTTGGGTAAAATGCTATAAATAACAGCAGTACAGTAAATCAAGAAAAATCCATTGATACACAGACAAGTACAGACCAAGTTGATTGATTTTTATATGGTACAGATGTACGTAAACAAGTGTCTTGAAATAAAGCACTTGTCAAACTTCACTTTTTTAAAAAGCTAGGTAAAATTGAGGATGAAAGAAAAAACATTCAGATGTATGTTTGTAAGCACGGTAATGTTGTGTGAACCCCATCACTAGAGATAGTACTTCTCTTTTTAATGAATACATTATATTGAAACTAACATTAGGAATTCAACTACTAAAACAGAGGTCCCCAACCTGTGGTCCGTGGACCGACACCAGTCCATGGAATGTCAGAAACTGGGCTGCACAAACAAGTGAAGCCCTAACAACAGGATGCGGTCAGTACACAAAACCATGCCCCCTCTGTTCCATGGAAAAACCTCTCTCTATGGAAGAGAGAGGTCTTCCCTGGTGTCCAAAAGGTTGGGGGATCCTGTACTAAATCACATTCTTCTTTTCCGACGAATGAAGTTACTTGCAGTAAACAAACCTACAGTAGATCAAAGTAGATAAAGCCTTAGTAAGACCACGCCTGGAATACTGCATCCAGTTTTGGTTACCACATTACAAAACAGATGCTGAGACTAAAGTGGTTAAAGGCCTGGAGACTAAAACATATGAAGAACGGTTGCAGGATTTGGGTTTGGCTAGTTTAGGGAAAAGAAGGACTGGGGGGAACATGATAGCAGTATTCCAATATTTGAGAGGCTGCCATAAAGAAGGGGTCAGTTTATTTTCCAAAGCACCAGAAGGCAGGACAAGAAACAGTGGATGGAAAATAATCAAGGAGAATTAAGGAGAAACCTGGAATGAAGAAGAAACTTCCTAACAGTGAGCACAATTAACCAGTGGAACAGCTTGCCTTCAGACGTTTTGGGAGCTTTATCACTGGAGGTTTTTAAGAAGAGACTGGGCAGCCACTTGTCTGAAATGGTATAGGATTTCCTGCTTGAGAGCAGGGGGTGCACTAGAAGACCTCCAAGGTCCCTTCCAGCTCTATTCTATCCTTATTCTGAAATGCAAACATTTCCCAAAGCGAATCTTAATTATTCTCCATATTTTCTAAAATTATAACCTGAAGAAAATATTGGATTTTGGATTTTTTGAATGTTTATGTATCTTTACCAATTAACATTATCAGAGATTTACTTGGGGCTTCCTCATATGCAAGGAGTCTGAATGAGCAAATAACACCATGCTTGCTTCATTTATTTCATAAAAAAGAGACCAAACTGTGGCCTGCCAATGTGACAAATTAACTTTCTAGTTCAATCAACTGAATTAAATAACCAGCCCTGCCAAATCGCAAATTGTACAAATCATAAATTGGCTCCCTTCTTTAGAGTAAAGTCTTCACCATAGATTCTAACATCAAGATTATTTTTTTTTGCCAAAAATTGGAAAGGAATGATGGAGGTTATTGCATCTGGCAGAAACAACATATTTGGTTTCTGAGAACCTGGACAACCAAGAATTCTTGTAGAAAAATCTACAACTGGCAATCATGCTATCTTTACAATTGCTGAAGCACAAGTGTGAGCTTTGGAGCAAAACTGTTCCATCCGGAAAAACGCGAGGTAGACCGGGTTCCAACAACAAAGTCTTTATTTGTTTACAGTAGTTGAAGAACGGAACATTGGCTCAAGCCACGGCAGCCCTTTTATAGTGGTTTGCCTGCCGGCTTGTAGCCAATGACAGATATTTAATCTTGCCGCCTTTAAGCAGCGCTTCGTGGATTGGTCTAGTGAAACCATTCCCTATCACTGCTTCTTAGCCAAATCAGAATATGAATTAGTGAGCCCACTATTTTTTATTACAGAACACCCTCCCCTCTGGTTTAGTCCTACGTGGTGATGTTAGCTCGCGCAGGAGGTGGGGCTTCTTTTGACCTAGCTGACATTTGCGCGGGTTCATTTCTGCTGAAAGACTTCGACCAGTTC
>BHFT01053607.1:0-20979 GCA_004320025.1 Laticauda laticaudata
TTATGTTTTTATGTTTTGTGTTTTGTTTGTATATGTTTGTTTTTTAAAAATTAATAAAATTCTTTCAAAAAAAAAGAAAGGAAAACAGAATGACTTCCAAATACCTAGAGATATCTTCAAAAAATTATACATCATTTTGGAGATATTTAAAATCTAGTCAGCAAGTACTGGTTTGGAGACTGAATACTTCTTTAAGTCAGTTAGAGTTAGACCCATCAAACTATATTTTAGATGGATCAATTGCAGAATTATGTACAGTACAGCAAAGATACAATTTCCGTAACTCTTTCTCTGGATACAAAGCTTAGTGTTCTGTTTATTTGAGGTAACTTTCCTGCAGTTAGTTAAGTTTATATCACTCAGCATTCTTTGCTGATAAAGGTAAGTCTACAAACAAATTGATTGCTAATAATCATGGGTGTCAAACTTGCAGCATCACATTGCCATCATGTGAGGTTTTGTGAGGTTTTTCCCATTCACAGAGCTGGGATGAGCATGGCCTGGGCACGATGCATCCAGCCTGCGGGCCGCCAGTTTGACAACCTATAATATATACTTAAAGGTGGGCCTGATTCAGTTCATTGCTCTCAGTGAGCAGGTCAGCATGCAGTTGCCATTTGTACTGCAGCATTCACATCTACTGATTCTACATATATGAATATCTTGTACATTTCTGTCAGAAAGTAATTGTAATATTCATGTTAGATCACAGAGAAAAAGAGATTGTTTGATGGAAGAAAACACTTTGCAAATTTTCCAAATATCTCTCTTTCAATAAGCGTTCACTGTGCAACTATTCCATCCTTTGCTCTGTAACAGAAAAAAGAATGGAAACATGCAGGAAAATGACAGTCTTGATGTCCCTCAGACCCAGTAAAAGTTTTGTCCAAAAGTAATCTGAATGAGCCTCTATGTTCACACTAACTCATTGACAAGTCAGGAAGTTCCTTCTTTGTTCAAAATGTACTATTTATTAATGTACTAAGTGATGAGAGGGAGAGACCAGTAATAATTCTAAGAGAAATGCTAATGAATTCAGAATTCCTTGCAAGGGGTATGTATTTGGAAGACATCTATCTAAATAGACACACACCTATTTTATTAGAAGTATTTGAGAGCCAGTACACAGATACGGAGGGACATAATATCTCAGTGGCTAAATTCTGCTTGTCGATCAGAAAGTCAGCGGTTTGAATCCCTAGCACCGCATAACGGAATGAGCTCCTGTTACTTGTCCAAGCTTCTGCCAATCCAGCAGTTTGAAAGCATGCAAAAAATGCAAGTAGAAAAATAGGGACCATTTGGTGGGAAGGTAACAGCATTCTGCGTGCCTTCGGCATTTAGACATGCCAGCCACATGACCATAGAAACTTCTTTGGACAGCGCTAGCTTTTTGGTTTAGAAAAGGAAATGATCACAATCCCTAGAGCTGGAAATGGCTAGCATGCATGTGTGACGGAATCTTTACCTTTTATACAGTTCTCACTGTCTTGTTCTGAGCAATTTTACAACCCAAGAAGATGCCCTGGATAAGACATGTGCATCTCTGTGTCTCATCACCTTAAAATCACCACACCAATCCTGCAGTTTCAGTTGCTTTAACTTACTCTGTGACACTCTCACCAGCTCTGTAACATTCCAAACGCCTGATGTCACAAAACAGTCCTGGAAAGTCAAATGCCCTGCAAAGAGAAAAAGGCAGAAAAAGACTGGGTCATGAGGATAGAGTAGAATATGAGTGGCTATAGCAACTGGAAACTGGGATGGCTTGCTCTACTGTGGCTGGATAAAAAGAAATTCTAATTTGCAATCTTTTTGTATCTTTTGTGAGTTGTATCTTAACCTCAACTTTGAATCACATTCCTCCTCTTCTTTCAGTTTTAATTCAAGGCTAATTCATTATTTCAAACCTGCATATTTATTCCCGCTCTAAGATTACAAATCCTACCTTGCTTTCCCCTACAATTATTTCTCAAGAATTCCATATCAATCTACAAAGATCTGTGATTCCTGATTGTTCTTTACTCATCCTTACCTGGGCCCAGAAACAGATATTGGAGGGAAATGGGGGAAAAGGGCTTCAATGAAATTCAAAATGGTATATAAGAATGTTGAGCATGGAATACAGTGATTCCATGTTCAACAGCAGTGATTCACTCACCATTGGGCAGTGGTTTAATGTCCGCATCTCCTTGCTGGTTTGAATTGTCTGATTGTCCGGATTCTAAAACACACAAGGAAAAAAAAACCTGTAATCAATATATTGCTGAAACTAAGAATCAGAGGCACATGACTGACAGTGTTGGGCCCTACTTTATGGCATCACCTACTTGCTACTTTTCATGCAGAATGAATAAAAATAACTGCTCTAAAATTGATAAACTATTTCAGTTTTACATATAATATGTCTTACATATTGGCAAAAAAATTCAGAAAATAAAATACAAGCTGAATAGTCAAGACCTTGTAGATGATCCAAACTCTGTCAAAAACCTTGGAGTACTCATCTCTAATGATCTAAGTGCTAGAGCTCACTGTAACTACATAGCCAAAAAGGCATTAAGAGTTGTTATCTAGCCTACGTAGTTTATTCTCTGGTAATATCACACCACTAACTACAGCATACAAAACTTTTGCTAGACCTATACTGAATACAGCTCATCAGTCTGGAACCCATATCGTGTATCTGATATGAACACAATTGAAAAATCCAGCAATATTTCACAAGAAGAGTTCTCCACTTCTCTACTTTTGCAGAATACCTTATGCCATCAGACTTGAAATTCTAGAACTGGAAAACCTAGAACTATACCGTTCTTCGCTTGATCTAAGTATAGCATATAAATCATACATTACAATGTCTACTTGTCAATAATACTTCAGCTTCAACATAACAATACAAGAACACACAATAGATACAAACTCAAGGTAAACCACACCAAACTTGATTGCAGGAAATACGACATCAGCAACAGAGTGGTCAGTGTCTGGAATACTCTACCTAATTCTGTGATTTCTTCCCTAACCCCAAAACTTTAACCTTAGACTGTCTACTACTTGACTCACCCCTTTCCTAAGAGGCTGTAGGGGCATGCATAAGTGCATCAACGTGCCCCATGTCCCTGTCCTATTGTTTCTTTTATTTCTTTTAATTTTTTTGTTTTATTTTTCTTATATGTATCTATTTCATGTATTCATAACTATGTTATACTTATACGTTATCTTATAATCACTTGACAAAACAAACAAACAAACAAATAAATAATTTTTTTAGTTTTCCTTCACTTCACTTAGAATTTTAGGAACATAGGGCTGGAAGGGACCTTGGAGATCTTCAAGTCCAATTCCCTTTGCATGGCAGGAGACTTTATATCATCTAGGACAAATGATTGTCCAATCCTTTCGAGAAAACTTCCAACAATGATGCAGCCACAACTTCAGGAGGCAAGCTGTTCCATTGGTCAATTGGTCTCATTGTCAAAAAGCTTCTCCTTAGTTCCAGGTTGGATATCTCTTCAATGAGGTTCCACCCACTACTTCTTGTCCTACTCTCAGGAACTTTGGAGAATAAGTCACCCCCTACCTTTCTGTGACAGTCCCTCACGTACCAGAAGACAGTTATCATGTCACCTCTAATTCATCTTTTCCTTCGGCTAGACATTGTTCCCTTAACCGTTCCTTGTATGATTTATCCTGAAGATCTCTAATCATGTTGTTCTCTTCTCTATGTTCCTTTTAGTGTCTCAGCATCTTTTTTTGAGTGTAATTGTGATCAGAATTGGATAGAGTATTCCAGATTCATCTTACTTGTGCAAGATAAAATGGGAGTATCATTTCTTGTGATCTTGATACTATCCCTCTCCTGATGCAGCCTAGGACTGTACTGGCTTTTTTGGAAGCAGCAGCACCCTGTTGACTCATACTTAAGTGATGGTCCACTAGGACACCTAGATCTTTCTCACAATTACTAGTGTTGAGCCAGATACCACCTATTCTATAACTATACCTTTGACTTTTCCTGCTTCAGTGCAGGCCTTTACTTTTCTCACCAGCGAACTGCATCTTGTTAGCTAGAACCCAATATTTAAGTCTGTGAACATCCTTCTGAATCTTGAGTCTATCCTCTTAAGTGTTAGCAATTTTCCCCAACTTAGTGTAATCTGCAAATTTGATGAGCTGTCCTTCTAGCCCCTCATCTAGATCATTTATGAAGATGTTGAAGAGCATTGGACATACTACAGAACCTTTAGTACCCCATTGCATGCTTTCCTCCATGTGGATGTAGTTCCATGGAGGACCACACACTGAGTGCAGTTGGTCAGCCAACTTAAGAATCCATACAGTGCTGATACTGTCTCTCCCACATTGTTTTATCTTACCAAGAAGAAGATTGTGGTCTACTTTATCAAGTGCCTTACTGAAATTTTATAATCACAATGTTTCCCTGATCCACGAAAGAAGGCAGTAAGGTTTGTCTGGCATGATCTGTTTTTAGAAAACCTATGGTGGCATCTGGTAATCACTTTGCTCATTTCTAAACCCTCATAATCTTCTGCTTGATTATCTTTTCCAAAATTTCCCTGAGTATTTCCCAAATAAATAATTTGGGAAATATTTGATTACCATTATTAAATACCGATTATTGACATGCTGTTGTAAAATACAGAGATGTAGTAGGCAATTCTTTATTTTATATTTTAGCCTTATGGAATTACAATACAGTAATCAAGAAAGAATCCTCTCCCATACACATACAGGACATAGATATACAGTAATTATTGATGTTTACTTCAATTGAAAATAACAGAAAAGCTTAGCAGACATGACATTTTGCTTTATTTAATTATAAACCACAAGGAACAATACATTTTTGTTCAAACAACTATTTTGTGTTAAAAGATATAAATAAAAAAATGACTGATATTTTGCCTGTCCTTTTATAATATCCCCAAATCTATCTCTTGAAGCAAGCCATCTTACCTTTTGTCAATCTTGTCCTGCAAGTAGTTTTAATCTATGGGATTGTTCCAGCTTTCATATTATGAGCACACTGTGCAATCTGTAAGGCTAGTATTAAAACTGTGAACAAATTTGATATATTTCTTTTTGCGCTGATGGCACCATGATATTTAAATGAGACATATCATGATTCTTCCTTAGGCAAGAGTTTGATCTTTGTAGGAAATAAAATTCTGATTGATGGCAGATTTCATTGGACAAATAAAAATCATATAGTTGAAGGATCATCTTGTAATCCATTTCAAAATAACAGAGTAAAACAGAAATACTGTTCTATGACAAATGGATGTAACCCACTAAAGACAATCTTATTAAAGATTGAAAAGCAAATTATATGTGGAAAAGTCTAAGAATTTAAATCCTGGTTGTTGTATCATTTTATTTGTAACATTAAAAAAGAGAATTGCACATGTGGAAATGGGCATTTTAATCTTACTTCTCTGCCTTTCTCAATTAAAAAAGAATCTCATGTTAGTAAGGCTGTTATTTGACTCTTTTATCTTCAATAAATCTTATCGAAGATTTATATCTTCGATAAAAATATATGTGATGCTGCTCAGAGTCACTTCTCGTGAGGTGGGTGGCTATATACGTTAAATTTAATACACATATATCATACCAATGTTGCAGTTCAATATAATCCTCTTTGCTCTTATATTTATAAGGATAAATAAACCTACAGTATAGAAAATCTTGATTCACTCCTCTACCAAGTTTATCCAAAGCTTTGCCGCATGTAGTGACTTAGGAAATAATCTGAATGTCCCATCAAACAATAATGGGTACACTCCATATTTTCCATTGTGCCAGGTCCCAGTTTCTTCCTACAGTATTGGAAAGTTTTATGCAGCTGGAAGATATGCAACACATACTAAATAGCAGGGGGAAAAAGCTGAATTATTAAGATTTATGAAAATTAAAAGAAGGAAGAAATGTTGATTACTTCCTTCCTCCACAACGGAAGACAGGATAAAAATTAGGAAGACAGGATTTGAATTATTGTACTGAAATAAGGCAAAATGTTAGGCTCCAATTCTGTATCTACTTCCATTAAACCTACTGGAACTTATTTCTGTATAGTTCATATAAGATACAGTCGACTTCACTCTACTCAAAGTGCAATATAATAATTGTAAGTGTTATCTTTAGTATTTGAAACAAATAATAAAATCTTCCTAGTATTATCAGATAAGAACTGTAAGCATCCAAATGACTGCTAGGTGGAAACAAGAGCTAGCATTTATGTTTCTTTGTTATCACCAAGTGGTCAACTAGATTTTTGGAGCCCCTATCCTGTTCTCTCCAAGTCCACATGCAGAGCTGGGTAGATAAAACTGAATCTTTCTGGATCTTAGTGAATGGATTATATCCACAATATTGGCTTGTTCAGGTTTCAAAGGCAAACTGTTTATAGTATTTCGAATTCTGTCCTTGTCCAATGTGAACAACCAGGTCCATACATGCAGAGTTCGAGCTAACTACTTTATTATGTTCTGATTATAATGCAGGAATTTCCCCAATTTGGTAGCCTACTCCTGGGAACAATTAGATAAGGCTCCAAAGAACTGGGTTGGACCTAGCACTTTTGTAGTTACCTTGTGATTCTAGGCTAACTCTGTGCTTGACCTCTCCTCCCTGCCTGGCTATGTGCTTCCCAATGGGAACATCTGGGAATTTAGAAGATAGAGTTGGGGTGAGATAGAGAACTGGTACCATGTCTCCCAGCATCTTTGGTTTGAAGCAGTCACTTCACTCTGTATAATGGCCTTTTTAAAAATCATGGTTTGTGAATAAACCATAATGCCTAGGCATAAAGCCAGCCTGTATATGATAGTAGCAAACTCATTCCTATAATAGCAGGCCTGCATGAATCAAGTAAAAGGGAGGGAGAAGAAAATCCAATTTAAAGAACAATTTGGTTATGCTACTTTTTCTTCCTTTTCATGCTATCTCAGCAGTTTGTTCTCTGAAGGGATTCTCCCCACAATCCCAGCTAGGTTCAGATAAAAGTTTGGCTAGAAGAAAATATTGAGCTGTCACAATCCACAAGCAATGAACAGTCCATAACATCAACATTTTTTCTTCTGCTTTCTTCTGCTTCCATACCTACTTCATATATATTTGGAATTCATTTAATATGAATGCAACCATTCCATACAATAGATTATTCAGGATAGCTTGAAGAAAAAAATAATGTTTTATTCTACAAAAGAGTGGCAGACAGCTGAATGCTGTATATCCCCTCTAACTGCAGAAGAAAAAGGATAACCTCTGTGCTCTCAGAATAATCGCCTGAAAATATGGAAGCAACTCCATTATTTCCTCCAACTTCCTTTCCTATTTTTGTCACACTGAAGAGATTCCTGATTCTGCATTCATAAAACCTTTGGTGTTGTTTGGCAGCTTTTCTTTTAGATGTACAGTTCCTCAAGGCCATATTATGGCTCAAATGTGGCTCTCCCTGAAGTATTATCATATAATAGCTCTCAGACCTGAAAAGATCTTGAACATTGAACAGTGCTTGTCTAATCCTATGTACCTCTACTGAAATATCCCACAAGCACATTAATGTGTTAAAATTGGAAGACAAATGTTTGACTGTAATAAACGTATGTGCATGAATGCCTATATCTAAACTATATCTAGTCTAATGAAGAAAAGGGCAAGGAGTCTTTTAATATCTAAGGTGTTGTCACGAAGAAGAGGGGGTCAACCTATTATCCAAAGCACATGAGAGCAGGACAAGTAACAGATGAAAACTTATCAAAGAGAGATCCAACATAGAACTACGAAGAAATTTCCTGGCAATAAGAACAATTAATCAGCATGACTTCTGTATTACATGGATAAATGTAACCAAGCAACCTTTTATGATTTTGGTAAGCATCACAAAATTTAAGAAATGTTTTGAGTACTTCATATGTGGTATATATTGATATTACATATAAAAATGGTACACAGGTAAAATGGTAAATATTGTGTCAATATTAGGTTGTGTCACTGAACTGAAAAAATAAATGCCAGAAAAACAACCAAAATAATTAACAGGATGGAGCAACTAGTCCTCAACTTACTTCCATTTCTTTAATGATGATTCAAAGTTATGATGGTCTTGAAATAGTGCTTGAAACCTGTACTTGCAATGAAGACCATCGTACCAACCATGGTCATGTGATCAGTTTGGTTGCTTGGTAACTAACTTGCATTTGATTAGTTGCAGCATCCTGTGGTCACATAATCATGATTGACAATTATTTTTGCCAGTTTCTGGCAAAAAAACATTCATTAAAAAAGCTGAATTCATTTAATGACCATGTTATTTGCTTAATAAGGATGTGATTAGGACTTCTGGTTTGAGCTTCTTCGGTGACAGACTGAAACCTCGTCTCTCCGAGGCTTTGATCCGTGCTCGCCATTGGAGCTCCCCGAGCCGGCTGGTTTCGGGGCTAAGCCACCCCATAGAGGAGGTGAAGAGGGGGAAGACTGCCTGCAGGGTTGAGGAGAGCCACATCTCTCCTCCCCAGCTGGCCATTATTCCCTTTCCCAAAGGCAGTTGTAGCGGTGGTCAGAAATGGTCACCACAAAGAAGAACTCGACTGGGAAAGAATGTGCAGGAGGAAGATAAGAAGAGAAAGTTTTGGTTGACCGGGTCATCAAAATATGGCGAAAAGCAACAAATAAGGTACCCTGGAATTAAGCTTAACAACCATTGTTCCCAAAGAAATTTTAAAGGCTACGAAAGAGAGAGAGAAGGGAAAGGATTAGTTTTTTTTCTTCCCTTCCATTATACTGACATCTAAGAGATTATGCAAGAAATTGAAAAAAAATATCCCACTTTGACATTAATGGGAACATCTAAGCTGAAAATAAAAGTCAAAGGGCATATAAAGATTTCTGACATTTAAAGTTTTTGTAAAAAGCTGTGAAAGGAGAAAAAACAATAGAAGGGCAGGATCTGAAAATGGAGGAGACTGCCTGGAAATTAAGGAGGAAACTGTCCATTAAAGGAACTCCACAGTGAAATTTAACAAAATTCCCTCAAGATACATTTTTAATGGAAACTTTGGTAACAAAAATAATAGAAACCCAGGAAGAGAAAGGTGGAAAAAAAAGCCCAAGAAGAAACAGCCTTGGCTTATTTGGTTACTTGGGTGGATTTTTTGGGTTTTTGCATTGGATTACTAAATTAACTGGGTTGTTGTTTAAAAGTTTCTTAAAAATTGGTATCTTTTCATGGAAAGAACTGAAAACGGAATTTAAAAATGGAAAGGAGATGCACAACGAGGGAAGTTCTTTTGGCTTTGTGTTTCGATTTCTTTAGAAATGGAGATCCTGGAACTATGAGAAGCCAACAAGAAACGCTTGCAGACCAAGAAGACTGGGAACAAAGAAGAAGCCATCTTTAATGATCAAGATATTTTAAGTGGGGGGAAAAGAAAAGGGGGGAAAGAAGTGAAAGGTTTACAGACTAAAAAAACAACCAAAAAGAAAGAAGGGAAATTTGGAAAGATACAGTATAATATTTAGAAAAGCAACAGAAGAGGGTTACAGATGAAGAAAGTTAGAGTAGAGAGACAAGGGGGTAAAGGGGAAAGCGAAGGAAGAGGGGGGAATGAAGCAAAGGACAAAGAAGTTATAAAAGACAGAAACAAGAAATGGAGAAACAGGGAAAAGATATAAGGATTCGGTAACCCATAGCTTGTTAGAGATACATGGGTGAAAATATAATTGTAAAGGGGATTCTGCAAAGGTACCACTAAGATAGCATCTGGTTTATATTACAAAATAGAAAATAATTTCAGGAAAATATGATGATGGTAAATATTTATTGTAATGTAGTGGGATTTTTGTTTAATAAATAAATGATTAAAATGATTGAGAGAATTAAAGGGAACATTTTTACTTATTAGTAATGAATTTATAAAAATCATAGTAAGAAATATGGGAAAGAAAAAAAGAATTTAACCATGAAAGGTTTATAAGTTGTTCCGCACAGGAAGTATGATATTTCAACTGAAGAAGAAATGTTTAAAAGATGTTAAGTATTTTAATGCACATTAAGATAGAATTGGAATTGGAATGGATGTGTATTTTATTTAGCATATAATCTATTTTTTCTTTTTAAAGGAATATAGTGTCTATTTTAAGAATGTACCAAAGCAGAATCTGATTGGAAGTTATGTATTATATGAATGCTCTCATATTAAAGCTACCGACTGAAGCTTAAATAAGAGTTTTGATGGTTTAAATTTAAAGGATAATAGAGGCCGTCACTACTTTAATTTGGTACTACAGAGGGAAAATTTTGCTTAATAAGAAAAGATAATATGAAATTGTAACATGGACAGGCACAAACAATATTAATATAATGGTTTGATTTGAATTGAGATAATTAAACAAGTTGAGAAATTAGAAGACGGGAAAAACTATGTAAAAATATAAAATGTAATTAAGATATGGAATAGAATATAAAAATGAGCATGAAATTGAGTTTTTGTGTCTGTGTGAAGAAGCGATAACCTGGGACATGCTATTTTCAAAAAAGATTTTTTTTATTTGTATTTGTCTTGTGAAAAACCCAAATAATTTTTTTTCAAAAAAAAAAAAAGGATGTGATTAAGTAAATGACCACAGTGATTTGTTTGCATCTTCAGTATAAATGGTTGCAAAATTGTTATCATAAGTTGAGGACTACCTGTACCTTATGAGGAAAAGTTTTAAGATTTAGGTCTTCTTATTCCCAAATAATAAAAATGATATCAATATGGAGTTATGTAGGTGAGGGATGTAACAGAGGGTCATAGTGTTCTGCATGATATGGGGAAAGTAGGGAGTCAGAACTTTTTAGCCCATAACACTAGAATTCATGAGATCATCTAAACTTTGATATTGGGATATTCAGATGAGATCAAATAAAATATTTACAGAGAAAAGTGAAACTATAATAAAACTTATTAGTAAAATGTATCATTTTGAAAACTTCAAAAATGGATTTGCAGATGAATGAGAGATACCACTAATGGTATCCATTAATTATTATCATATATTATATCCTTTGTCAATGGTTTTAAACAGAGATACTGATTTGCCTGGTGTACATGTCCTTTTTGGGGTTCAACAATGCTTACCTATATTTTTAAAGTAGGAAAATAATTTGAAGATGAGGGATGAGGGACTGAACTTCAGAAATAGCCAATATATTCAAACTCCTTCTATATATATTGCTAAATATGCATTATTTTATAGTATTTTATGTCTAAAAAGGATTTTAATGCATGAAAACTAAGGTTATCTTAGAAAAAAGAATTCAAAATCAGGAGGTATGGATTTGTTTCCCTAATTTTTTTTATCCTTGCTAGGGATTCCAACTTCCTATCATATTTACTTTGGAGAAAAACAATTTTGGCAGATGGCACTGTTTTGAACATGCCAAAATCCTTTCTTCTACATAATATCTTAAAGGAATTCTATGCTAAAGAATATAGAGAGTTTATACTGAACAAATACTTCCTCCTAGAATTCAATATGGAATCATTTCCTCTGCTAATTGGAAGATTAAGTCATTTGCTTAATTTAAAAAAATGTATTTTTCTGAAAGTACAATGTTAAAATACAGGTCATATCCAAATGGAGGGTAAGACTCATAGAGCCCCTTGGCAGAGTTGTGAAATATATTCTGTACAACACCTAATTGAACTTTGAGTCTCCTGGATAAAAATTAGAAGTGTCATATTGAAACTGTCAAAATCCAGGTGACCACAAGATGGCAGCAAAGAATCAGAAACAACTTGTGACTCTTTCCTATTATTTAGTAGTTTTATGGATTTCTGCAGCCCAGGTATGGTAGCCCTAATAAAAGCATCAATTTCCACAAATCCCTCAGAAATAAAAGAACATCCAAAATAAGATGCCAGAAGGAAGATTTCGAATCATTGGCTTTCATAAATGTTTCAGCTCTATGCAACTATGCTTTAGGACCGCCTGCCTCATGGTGCTTGTCCTAATTTGGTGCAGGTCACTAGTTGCAGAACTCAGGCTAGCTACATCAACACTGCTGTACAATGTTGGCTTTATCAACATCAAAGAAAAGCAGAAAGAAGAAAGGAAATATGTCTCCTGCTCTGCAACAGCTGGGGAAGCATGAGGAAATATTTCAGATCTCTCCTCCCCTACCTCTCCCCCTTCTCTTTTTCCTTCTTTTCTACAGTTGGCTAAGGCACACTGTTCCCTTCCGGCCTTGTAACTGTTGGCAGCCATTTTAAAACTTGGCAGCCATTTTAGTGCTGGCGGCTAAGTGTGCTCCCACAATGTCGGCAGCAAGCAACTGACACACGGACAGAGGAGTATGGTTTTGCTTAGCCCAGGGATAGATGGAAGATAAATTCTTAAGCACTGTGAATGAGAGACACATGAGGGGCTTGCTTCAGAATTAATATATCACTTTTATTTTTCTTTCGAGTTTAAAAATGCTGCTACAGATGATAGCCAGCTGAAGGAGACAGATAGAAAAAAAATAGGCAAAATGCATTTAGAAACCCTGCTGTATTCGGTCAGATTCGTGTGCCATAACTGCTTGCATTAATGCTAAGAAATAATCTAAAAGCGATATCAATAAAGAGCAGCAAATTAAAAGCACACATCAAAGAAATGTGCTGGTCAGTCAGTTATTTCTCTATGAGGCATTTCAAGGCAGGATGGCAAAGGCATTGTTCTTAATGGGAACAGTGAGAAAAAAAAAAGTTTTGCACAGGATATGTGGAGAAGGACACAAGAAAGGAACTCTTTCAAATACCAAGGCTTTTCAGGTGATGAACAGTATTCAGAGTTAAACTCGGGAACATCCAGTCAGCAGCATATCACATTAAGGGTCAGTTTAATGTGGTCCTAGAGATTACTGAAACAGAGCTGTTCCTGACTATGTTTGTGTTTTAGGAGAGAAATCAGTCACAACAGGGCCACCGTAGCCCTCTCAAGCCTGGTATTAGTCCATGTTCCAGTTATGGACTTGGAGAGCAGTCTCATTTTAATCAATGATCCATCTGACTTGATTGACTGTCACTCTTCCAATCAACATCTCCATAGCTAAATGGAATTTTTTGTATTCATTCCAAAAGTCTGGGCTTCACACAACCCATTGTTGACTCTGCACAGCAAAGGACTAAAAAGGTTTTTTGGCTCATTAGGAAAGTACAAGTCAAATAGAATTGAGCTTCCTGTGCATCCTGATGGTTCCCAATTTCAAATCCTCATAGAACAAGGATGTCAAACTCTCATAGTCACAGCGGCGTCATGTGACGTATCATGTCTTTTTTCCCCTTTGCTGAACTGGACATGGGCATGGTCAGCACGTGATGCATCCAGCCCGGAGGCCACGAGTTTAACAGCTGTGTCATAGAACATCTAGCAGCCTTGTATAAACAATAAAGTACAATACAAACTAGATCATCAAAAGTGATTAACACTGATGACGTTACCTTCTTTGGACAAGAAACCTCTTCAAGAAAACAACCAAGTTTAGAGAGCATGAAGACCTCTTAATGAAGGCAGATTCCTTGAACGGCATTTTTGTCAAGAGCCTTCTATTGAAAATCAGCTTAATTAAAAAAAACTTAGTATATTTAACTAGAATATTTATCCAAATGAAGACTACAAATTAATTGACAGTTATTTAGATCAAATGTGAATGAAAGCAGCAGACTCCATCCAAGTCATTGCTGTGCTGATAAGAAACTACTGTTGAGACAGGCTTTATATCACTTCAAATAAAGAGTGGCCATGCAATACTAAAAAGCACAACTAGGAAGAGATAAGACATCAAAATAGTATGTTCAAACTACTGCAATGTTACATGAATTTACTATTTAATATAAATAAAATAAAATGTTTAGAAGATTGAAGAAATGTCCAGAACCAAAAGAAAAGTTTCCCTTTTGTCAGTACTTTGATGGCAATTAGATAGATTGCTGGAACCTAGGAACAAGTTTCCAAATTAGGGATGGCTCTGTATGCAATCCTCATAATTCTGTAAGAAAAGGGATCCACAAGCTATGTCTTTTAAAATTAAATATTAAATTCAGGTAGTAATTTAAAAATAGAATGGCGCAGACTTTTCAAAAATACCCCTGGGTATTTTTAAAGTAATACTGTGAATATGAAGTAGTATTTCCGGGTAAAATAACTAGCTCAGGTTTAATATATACTATATAGAATAAAAACTGGGGGTTAAAATTAGCTGAAATGAAAGTAACAGATTCATCTATAGCAGGGGTGGGATTCAAAATTTTTAACAACTGGTTCTGTGGGCATGGCTTAGGTGGTGGGCATGGCTTGGTGGTCATGTGACTGGATGGACATGGCTTGGTGGTCATGTTATTGGCTGGGCATGGCTTACTCAATATCACTCACATCAAGGCACGCATCTCCTTGCCTGGCCTCTCATGACTGTAGGGATGCTGCAACAGTCATAAGTGTGAAAAATGGTCATAAGTCATNTTCCTGCCTTCCTTACAGGATTAGGCCAGTAATTTCTTCTAACAACCGGTTCTCCGAACTGCTTAGAATGTTAACAACCAGTTCTAGCCAATAGGTGCAAACTGGTAGAATTCCACCCCTGATCTATAGTAGAAGGAGAGAGTGAGTTTTTTTAAATATATATAAAAATGGTTATAAAATATATTGCTTTTTCTTCTTCCAGTATACCATATGGGTTGGAAATGGATACCTCAGACCAGCTATATCAGTTGAGAAATATAGTTTGACAAAGAAGCTTAATAATATTATATTCCAATTCAGGGTTTCTCATCGAGAGAGAATTGAAAATCACTTTCCACTTCTTTGGTCAAAATCTCCATAAAGTTAAATTTAGTCCCGAAATGTCCAGAGCAACTGTATAAGGATCACTGTCTTGGAATGACCAGGCAAACTATTTTTTTTCAGGCACAAAATACACTATCAACATCATCATAACACCCAGAGTCCCAATAACCTTTGTGGGTTTCTATAATTCAAAGTCTTCCATCGGCACTACTCTTTGCCCCCAATCTGACATGAAAGAAGACAAATCCTTTTGCCTTTATTGGTTTGTCTGGCAATTGGGTAGGTGTTTTTGCATGTACTTGTGTGCATGCACATGTATATGTATGTACATGCCATGACTTCCTCAAACTGGCTTAAGAGACTTTTCCTCAAAAGCTGTGATCTCCTAGCCTTATTTTTATTTAACAAAATAAACCCTTATCAGGAGGCAGCAGCTGAACAAACAAACAAGCTCATTGCCCCTGCAGAAGAAACACTTTGCTGAGCTCTTTATCTATCCCTCACAGGCCTGGTAAATCTCCTCTGCCCAAGCAATAGGCAGGGAAGGAGAAAGGGGCAATCTCACCCAATCCACAGACAATTGCCCTTTCTTTAATATCATTACAGAAAGATATAGAAAAGTGGTCATGGTTGCCTTTTTAGGCAAAGGTTGCTATCTAGGGACTCTTTGTTTAAACCTGAAAAGTACACACATACAATGTATTATGCTTCATGTTTGATTTTCAGCAAGATGCACTTCCAAAAACTGAAGAAAAATAGTTAACTAAGGGTACTAAAAAAGACTAAAGTCAATGCCTAAGAATCAGCCTAGAAACTGTCTTCAAGCTATTGTAAAACTACATCCTTGAATTTCAGGCTTGGTTTGATTCATGATTATTGGCTAATCAATATCCCTTTGTAGTAAAATAGAGAAAAGAAAAAAGGAAGGAAGGAAGGGGAAAACAACTCTAAAGTAGAAGGCAAGGCTGAAGTCAAATATTTCATTTTCCAAAGCTACTGCTGAAACAGAAGGCTCAGCAACTATGTCTAATAGTCAGGGGTTGTTTTTTTTAGGGGACTGAACTTCCTCTGCCCATGTTATTGCTTTTTGATTCACATCTGGCACTGAATGCACAACAGCCAAATGGTGAAATTATTTCAAAGTGTACAACTTTGTACACTTTGTCCAATTTATATTGGATAAAGAAGGGAAGGAATTGAGGTAAATGGGGCAGATGACATGACCCTGATCTGGCAGTAACTTAAATGGGAGAAAGAATCTTTAGACTACAACCAGGAAATTCTCTTGAAGAGGAGTGAGAAGAACAAGCATAAGATTGTTTTCTTCTTCTGCAAGATGTTCTTTTTAGCATGAGGTTCTGACATTCTTCTACATGACATTGTTTCAGGTGTGAAATTCCCCCTTCAACCTTCTCCAGACTAAATATTTCTTTAGTCCCAATGATTATTCTGATAACTTGCACTTTTATTCTGTTTTCTTGTCCCATTTTGCTTCAATGTATCCTAAAACGGTACCAAGAACTAAAGGCTAGGTCACACTGGCCGACAGATGCAAAACGTATGCAAAAAGGACACAGCAGACGAGCAAAATTTTGAGGGTGGCTCCATCCCTTGTTATCCACTCTCAGAAGTGCCCCAAATTTGCAAAAACAGAACGGAAAACAACGGAAAGGAACGGACGGGGGTAGTACGTAGGGATGTAAAAAAAAAGGGGGACAAAAATAAGCTTGCAATCCGTTGGAAAACAGGTGATGGAAAAATTTGCGTTTGTGTACGTCAACTGGTGTTTGCCCCCCTTGCGTAAACGTGATTTCAAGATATACGCTCTATCTGTCCAAAATTCCGTTCTACTACTATTTCAATCACGCTAGTCAAAGAAATTTGAGCTGCACAAAACTTTTTTGAGCGGAAGTGAACATTCGGGCCGGGCGTACGATCTACATCGCGACACGTACGGGCAACAAACGTTCTATGTCCGTTGTCAATCCGCGTTACACACATCCGCTGTATCCTCTGGGCATCCTCTGGGCATCCCCGCAACTTCACATCCACTGCAGCTGAAAGCGGAAAGAGGGGGAAGGAAGCGAAAGGTACACGGAACGTCCACACAAGCGTTAGTAGCACAGGAATAGAAAGGATGCAAGCGGATGCCATCTTAATATATAAGCATAAAACGGACAAAATGTTTGTATATGGGATGTATCTTGGATATTTAGGATGTCCTGAGTATGCCAAGAGTTGTGTGGAAGGACACCTAGTGGAAAACCAATATTTCCTATAAAAAGGGGAAATCACCTGGATCTCACTATCAGTCCCAGCAGCCTGGTGTACAGACCTCTTCACCCTTGCTCTTGCTCTTCCACATCATCCATTGATCTCCAACATGGATCATCACACATCTCCTTATGGTAGCTGCCATCATTCAACACCAGAACCAAGCCCTCTTCAAGATTGTTTCATCACCTTTTCTACACGAAGGAGAAGAAGGAGACGTCCAAAGCTGTGTGGGTCGATGATGGATTGGGAGAAGAGTGAAGTTTGGACCTCTATGGACAAGCTAGATGTGAGAGCTGAGGAATGAAGACACTTGTGCATTCCAAGCACTTCATGGGAGAGAGCCACCAGCCATGTTGATGAAAATTGTGGAGCGTCTGAGACCCAGGTTTGACCAAAGCCAAGCACCAACTTCCGTCCCAGCCTGGACCCTGACTGAGGTGGCACTTGACTCTGCGCCACCTGGCCTCTGGAACCACATACAGAAACATGTCAGTAATGCTGGAGGGGTGCCAACACACACCATCAGCAAAGTGGTCAGAGAAAGTGGTGCAGGCCATCATCGAATACGTGGAAGGAGCTCCTCTCAGTGCCCCACCACTGAAGAAGGCTGGAGAAAGTCTGCAGAACAGTGGTATCAGAGAGGTGGAACTTTCCCCACACCGTTGGAGCCAATAGATGGCAAGCAGTGGCCTGCAAAGCTCCACCCAACTCAGGTCCTCTTATCACAGCTACAACAACTTCTTCAGTTGTCATCCTCTTGCCATGGTCGATGCTGACTACAAGTTCATGTACATCGATGCCTCAGGCAACGGGTCAGCTTCAGATAGCCAGGTATACAACGCCAGTTGACCTCAAGGATGGGCTGGAACGCAACCTCATCATGGGTTTTCAGATCCAGACCCCCTGCCCAATGCACACAAAGATGTGCCCTACTTTCATCGGTGGTGATGACGCCTTCCTCCTCAGAACCTACCTTATGAAGCCCTACACTTCAAGAATACCTCACCGTGAAGAGAGGGATCTTCAACTACCAGGCATGTCAAGGGCAAGACGGGTGGTGGAGAACGCCTTTGGCATCACTATTCCAGGTACTTTCACCCACCATGCAGCATCACCCAGGGAACTGTGAGAGAGCATCCGTGGAAGCTTGCTGCATCCTGCACAATCTCATGCACACCCGCTACCGTTGCGATGCGTGTTGCAGGAACAGGCTTGTGGGACGTCAACAAGGGAATATGGGGAATGGAGCCTGGTGAATGGAGGCAAGGATGAAACCTGATAGACACTGTGGAGTGTACAAGGCCGCCAACAGAGCTTCACGTGAAGGGGAAGAAGCAGCGCAACCTCCTGAGACACTGGTGCAACTCCCCAGCTGGAGCAGTGGATGGGCAACAGGATGATAAGATGATTAATGGATGCTTCCTTGAGCCTGTCTCATCACACTGAGAATTGTGCCATGTATGTTGAGTGGCCTTACAATGAATAGGCGCAATTAATAAGAGTTTTGTTTATTTTGAAATGTGTTTGATCAATGATTAAATTGTTATTGATAATAAAGGGCCATATGTGTGGCAGACTGGGAGGGTGGACCATACAGTCCCACTATGCTTGCACTGGAGGTTTATCTATCCCACAACTATTGTTACCCATCCCCACAACTATCCTTACCCACTCCACACTATCTTACCTATCCCACGCTATCCTTACCTATCCCACAAGCATGCAAAGGCTTAACCCTTTTTCAAAGTTTCACCAAACACTTAATTAAGTAAATAAAATGAACCAAGTGAGTGAAGCAAAGATAACCTTTATTAACAACTGTCTTAAGAAACTGTATGACTATTAAAAAAAGCAAAATGACCCAAGTAAAGTGTCTTTTAGCAAGATAAGTTGAACAGGTAACAACTCAGTCCTCTGGCAATTATTCTCAGTCACTCTGAGGCATGTCCATGGCCTCAAGCTGTCAAGCGGCCAGGGACTGTGAGGTGGCTGTTTGCTGGAGTGCTGATCTGAGGCGCCATTGGGGTGCCTGGCCCCGAGAGTTACAACAGGGGATGGTGGTGTCAGGAAGCTCTCAGAGAAGCTGACTCAGTCCCAGTGAGCTTGAGAGGCCCTTCCTCAAGGACTTGGGATGTTCAGGCACAGTACTGAAGACAGATTTTCTGTTGAGGGGCTTGGCTGTGGGGTGGAGGAAGGAGGAGTGTAGTGGGGCTGTCTTGGTCTGCAGCTGGGTCAGCTGAGGCGTCTGTGGGTGCGATGTACCTGGGCCTGGACTGGGAGGATGCCTCTGGTGTGGAAGTCCTGGTACTCGTAGCCTTGGTAGGTGAGGGGCTGTTGAAAGCTGTGGAAGGGCCTGTGACATCGCCTGGGGTGGAGGAGCAGACCTGGAGTGGGCCGGAGCAGGTTCAGCTGGGCCTGGAGGGTGGTGCAGCATGTGCTGTGATTTTTCTCCTTCATCACCTGGTACTGGGCCTCGGGCAGGTCCATGAAGGTCTGGCTCACATACGTGATGAAGGGCTTGCGGTTAGAGGATGCATATCGCTGTGGACCCAGCTGAGAGAGAAGATCTGTGCTGTCTTGATTGTGTCCCTGATCTCCAGCAGACAGTGTGGCTCTGGCCCTCCAGTCTGCCTCTCTGCCTGCTTTCTTGGAGGTGGAGGGAGCTGGGGGTGGGGTGGGTTGGCCTCTGGTGCTGCTTCTTCTTGCCTCCATTTGAGACAGGGGATCCTCCACGTCTTCTGGCATGGGGAGTGCAGCGGTCGGGGGGTCTCTGTCGTGGGGCCCTCCAAAGACACCTGCCTGGACACGGTAAGCTGTCCCTGGCTGGAAAGAGGGGCTCTCTGTGGGCTGTCTGAGAGGGTTGACAGAGGGGCTGCTCCTTGGTGGCGAATCTCACCCTCAAGGAAGCTGCACTTGCCATGACGTACATCTCCCGGTCAGTGAGCTTGACAGCGGCCTGGCCAGATTTCTTGAGGTGCAGCTTCCATACCAGGCTGTGCATGTGCTTCCACCCTCCCAGGAGTACGTCTGAAGTATAGCCCAGGCTCTCTGCCTTGTCTCTCCATGCTGCCTGCTTCCTTTGGTGTTGCGATAGAGCCTGTGGCCCTTTCTCCACAGGTACTGTGGATTCTCCCTCAGCCATTCCAGCACCTCCTCCTCATGCCCTTCGGAAATGGAGTACTGTTCTCCTCTCTCCCTTCACCTTGCCTTGCCTCTTCCTCCTCTGGCAGGGGCTTCAGGGCCTTCAGCAGCAGGGCTTTGAGGGTCTTGGGCTGGTCCATCACAGCAGCAGCAGCAGGGCTTTGAGGGTCTTGGGGCTGGTCCATCACAGCAGCAGCAGCAGGAGAAGCAGCAGCAAGCAGAAGCACCAGCAGCACCAGCAGGAGAAGCACCAGCAGAGCAACACGCATGGAGACAGCCACGCATCAGCGAAGACACCAGTAGCTTCAGAGTCAGCGCCAGGGGGTGGGATGGTGGTTCTGTCCTTACTTGCCAGGGCTGCAGGATAGGCACAGGCATTCTCTTCTTCCCTGAGCTATCGAACCATGGTTGTTCTTTCAAGATGTCTTCTGGCAGCAGGTCTTTCCTCTGATGGCTGACTGCTTGCGAGCTGCATCCTTTTATGTCACGGAGCTGACGCCAATTCATCCTCCCCGCATGCGCAGTGACCGCTTTGCATCAGCTACGCATCCTCTACGCATCCCGTTATGCATCCTATAGGCAACCGTGATGCATCCGCGTCATCCGCTATGCATCCGCTCCTTCCGCTACGCGTCCGCTTCGCATTCTCCCCCAGAAGCCCTTCGGACTGTGTCATCCGCTTTCTCCGCTAGGCTTCTACGAACATCCGCTTATCACATCCTCTGC
>BHFT01053608.1:8067-32192 GCA_004320025.1 Laticauda laticaudata
GGGGGGGGGGGGGGGGAGAGAAGCGTCTGGGAAGAACTAATTTACTTAAAATTTACACTCCTTGGTCCTGCGTCTCCTCCCTTCCTCGAACCCGGCTTCCACTTCGTTGCTATGAAGTACTATCGATTGCTGGATCTATAACGGGCCGTGTGGCTCAGCTCCAGGTGGGTGGTGGGGAATTGGAAGGCTAAAATTTCATTTCCATCTGAATGGAGCCGAAAATAACCCACCTTTCCTACCTTCAGAGCTCCCCAAGATTGCGCTCCTCTCATTGTTGGAATCGGACAGCTTGTTCTGGGAGAGATAAATGAGGTTGATTTCCCCTTGACTGGCTTCTCTTCCTCTTCCTCTCCTCTTCCCTCCCCTCCCTTCTCCTCCCCTCCCTCACTCCCCTTCCTTTCCCATATTGATTGATTGATATGCCACCTTTATTATTTTTATGAATAAGTCAAGGCAGCAAAAATATTTAATACCACTTCCTCATCCTGTTTTCCCCACAACAGCAACCTCGTGAGGTGAATCGGGCTGAGAGAGGATGACCGGCCCAAAGTCACCCAGTCGGCTTTCATGCCTAAAGCGGGACTAGAAATCCCAGGCTCCTGATAATTGGCCCAAATTCACCTAGCTGACTTTCTTGTCTAAGGTGAGATTAGAACTCACAATCTGCTGATGATTGACCTAAATTCACCTAGCTGACTTTCTTGCCTACGGTGAAACTAGAACTCACAGTCTCCGGGTGATTGGCCCAAATTCACCTCGCTGACTTTCTTGCCTAGGGTGCTTCATCCCAGCAGCCTCTTGCTTACTATCCAAGCAATACATGGAGTCAGGGTTCCAAGTAATACACCCAGAGGTGGTATTCAGCTGGTTCGGACTGGTTCTGGAAGACCGGTAATTTTGACTAGTTCAGAGAAACGGCAAATACCACTTCTGGCTGGCCCCACCCACCCATCCCGCCCTTTCCTGTTCCATATTCCCTTGTTTTTTAGCTCAGCTGATTTGCGTGGCAGAGTAGATAGCCATGCCTCAGCTGAGCTAAAAAACAGCTCACTAGCGCTGATCGAGGGCGTTTTTTCATTGCTGCATGTGCTCCAGAGGTGGTATTCAGCAAGTTCTGAACAGTTCTGGAGAACCAGTTGTGGAAATTTTGAGTAGTTTGGAGAACTGGCAAATACCGCCTTTGACTGGCCTCGCCCCCATCTATTCTCTGCCTCCCGAGTCCCAGCTGATTGGCTGGTTCTCCTTTTGTTACCCTGCATAGGAGAACAGAGCTGGAAAGCAGGTTAGTGGGGTGGGGAGGGAATGGAGATTTTATTGTATACTTCCCCTGCCATGCCCACCAAGCCATGCCCACCAAGCCACACCACGCCGCCACGCCACATCCACAGAACCGTAAAAAAATTTGAATCCCACCACTGGCATGCTCCATAAAACCAGTGGGAAAAAATTTGGAAGCTCATCGCTGAATACATCCATAGCAAACAGAACTCTGAGGCAATCAGGTTCCTCAAAGAACAAGTTTATTGGATCTATCCTATTGGCACAGGCTGGTGAAAACCGACGCTAAAGGTTCCCATATTTTTCACCTAATTCAAAGTAAAAGTTCCCCCCCTTTTCCAAACAGTCACATGGTCCAATCAAGATGCCGTCCGGTTGTTTGGAAACTTCACTCCTCCTCTCTTCAACCACCTGTGGGAACGTCCTTGGTTCTCAGGGCAAACTGTTTTGTTTTGGCTACAAAAACCCTCAATTTCCCCCCACTCCCTATCTCACAGCACCACTGTGGCAACATTGAAACCTCCAAGATGACCTCAGTCAGTCTAGCTTCAGAGTTCACACTTGGTGGAGCTAAATGTACTCCTTTCACAGTTCCGTCCATCTTTCTCACAGTGCCGGAGATGGGAAACTAGGTCTTCCAAGATGCCGCCGTCACACCCTCTGGAGTTTTTCTTGGAGGTCTTTATACCCAGCAGTCTCTCCATCCTCCTCCGATTTGCACTCCATGGTGTCATGGCTGCATGGTTGTTCATACACACACACACACATATACACTGGCTGTCAGGAGCCCAGCTTAGGAAGCGATCGGTGTCTGCAGAGTCTCACTCTGGCAGAAGATGTGTGCTGTCCCAGCGGGCAGGACAGAGTGGCATCTCCTACCGCCATCTCTCTGGAAGGATAATTCTTTCTTCGGGCAAAGAAGCTGCAGGAAATTCCTAATTTTGTCTTGGTGCCTTTGTTTCATTTGGCGAGCTAGGGACAGGATAAAATTGCTCTCTGTGGCCGCACAGCGGAAAGCCAAGCCATCAAACAAACCACTAAAATATGTGTGTTCTTGCACATGTGCGCTGCATGGAGGTGTAAAGTTCCAGACACAACTCCGCATTCAGAGTTGCTCACCGCTTTCCGTTGCATATGGAGCTTTTTGGCACAATTGCTGTTGATCTGTGTCATTGAGACAAGGAACTCCAAGAAAATTTATTATTTTGTAAACATATTCCTGTTATCATACTTTAGAACTTTCTCTAGGGCAGGGTGCATTGCAGATAGTCCTTGACATACAACTGTTCATTTAATGACTATGGGTAATCCATAACCTACGAACACAACTGAGACCAAAATTTATGTTAAGTGAGGAGATTTGTCGAGTTTTGCCCCATTTTACCACATTTCCTACCACGGTTGCTAAGTGAATGCATGGAAGTTGTTAAACTAGTGACACGGTTGTTAAATGAATCGGGTGTCAGGGCTCCAACATGCACCCCCATTCAAATCACGTCTCTAGCTGCAAATTCTCAACTCAGAAAGCTCGAACCGCCCAAGGAGCTGCTGATCCAGTTCTACAGAGGAATTACTGAGTCTGTCATCTGCACCTCTAAAACTGTCTGGTTTGGTTCTGCAACCCAACAGGACAGACACGGACTCCAGAGAGTAATTAGGGCTGCAGAAAAAACAATGGCTACCCACCTGCCTTCCATCGAGGACCTGTATACTGCCAAAAAGAGGACTGTGAAAATATTTACAGACCCCTCACATCCCGGACATAAACTGTTTCAACTCCTACCCTCAAAACAACGCTATAGACCACTGCACAAACAACTAGACACAAGAACAGTTTTTTTCCCCAAACGCCATCACTCTGCTGAACAAATAATTCCCTCAACACTGTCCAACTATTTACAAAATGTACATTATTATTACTGTTAATTTTCTCATCATTCCTTATCACCCCTCCCCTCCCACTTGGGATTGTAGGACTGAAACTTTGTTGCTTGTATCCTTATGATTTATATTGACTGTTTCCTAGTATGATTTGATTGCTTATTGTACCCTATGACTATTATTAAGTGTTGTATGTTATGATTCTTGACTCTTGATGAATATATCTTTTCTTTTATGTATACTGAGAACATTTGCATCAAGACAAATTCCTTGTGTGTCCAATCACACTTGGCCAATAAATAATTCCATTCCATTCCATTCCATTCTATTTTCTATTCTATTCTATTCTATTCTATTCGTTCCTCTATTCATTCTTCTATTCTATTCTATTCTGTTCATTCTCTATTTATTCTTCTATTCATTCTTCTATTCTGTTCTATTCTATTCTGTTCTATTCTTTCCCTATTCTATTCTATTTATTCTCTATTCATTCTTCTATTCTGTTCTATTCTATTCTTTCCCTATTCTATTCTATTCTATTCTATTCTGTTCTGTTCTATTCTATTTTATTCATTCTCCATTCATTCTTCTATTCTATTCTATTCTATTCTATTCTGTTCTATTCTGTTCTGTTCTATTCTATTCTCGGCACAATCGCTGTTGATCTATGTCACCAAGAGAAGGAACTCCAAGGAAATGTATTATTTTGTAGTCCTTGAAATACAAGTATTCATTTAATGACTATGGGTAATCCTCAACCTATGACCACAAGTGAGCCCAAACTTTCCATTGTTAAGTGAGGAGATTTGTCGAGTTTTGCCCAATTTTGCAACTTTCGTACCACCACTGCTAAGTGAATTCATGGAAGTTGTTAAACTAGTGACACAGTTGTTAAGTGAATCCGGCTTCCTCATGGACTTTGCTTGTCAGAAGGTCGCAAAAGGGGCTCACGTGACCCCGGGATACTGCAACCATCATAAATTTGAGTCAGTTGCCAATTCATCTTAATTTGGATCACGTGACCATGGGGAGGCTGCAACGGTTGTAAGCATGTTTTTGTTGGTGTTGCGAATGTTTCACCGATGTAAGGAGAAAAAGAAAGAAAGAAATTACAGGGTCTATTTTCCTACATTGCAAGTAAATTCAGATCATCCAGAGTTACAACCGTAAAGAAGCCTGCATGTTACGGTTGTTAAAAGAGGTCAGTCACATGACGCACCCAATTTTATATTCTTTTTTGCAAAGTTTGTTCAGCAAATGCTGCAGTCCGTAAGCGAACCAATGATTCATTAAGGATGCTCTTTTGCTGAAAACCCAGAAATCAGTGCCAATTTCTAGCAAAACCATAAAAAAACAAGGTCATGTGACCACGGAAAGCTGAAAACAGCTGTAAAATCAGCCATGTTGCTGAGGGCCTGAGGCGCAGTCACATGACCATCTGTGACCATCAGAAATTTGGATCAGGGTTGTAAGTCCCCTTTTGTCAGATAGGTCATAACTGTCATGCCCCTGTTGGAGTCTGAATCTGAGGAGGAAAATGAACAGCTGACAGGGAGCGGGAGTGTGGCTCTGTTGTCTGTGAAAGAAACTGGGGAAGGGCAAAGTCTGGCTGGGCAGAGCAGGGAAAGAGATAGAACAAGGGAGAGGGAGTTCAGAGGAAGACCCAGCCCCCCCCTCTTCCTAGGGGGTATGTATGCAGGGAGGAATGGAGAAGAGAGCAACGTGGGTTGGGTGGCTTATGGGGGAGGAAAGGGCCCTGATTCCCTTCATTAGCCACAGCTGGGGAGTAAATTTTCGTAAATTAAAGAAATGCATACTGAGCGCAGCAGCTGCTGGAAACAAATGTGAGTTTATCTTGTGTTGAATTTGGTTATCAGTGTTCCTGGCATCCTCCCAACCATGTTGAGTTATTGCTGTGCCTTCACATCTGAAATTCTTGCTCCTGCCCCGCCAAACTAATTACCTCATTTTGCCTTGATTGGACTTATAGTTACAGTTTTTGTTGACCACAATTTGGACTTGATTCTCTGCAGCCCAAGGCTGTTCCTGAGAGAGTTTTTCCCCAGTCCAGAAGGTAACCTGGACATTAAGGGCAAAGTTGAAGCTTGTAAGGGGACTCCTACTGATTATCTGACTGTGTTGCCTTTGTGCCATGCCCCTTTGGGTCATCACATTAACTCTGAATGGTTGTTAAGCGATCTGTCGTAAGTTGAGAACTGCCTATACGTCCTGGTCTGTTGGAAACTAGTGGTGACAAAAATCTTAACTCTTAACATGCTAGCTTTTATATTTGAGGGTTTATTAGGGAGAAAGGACCTGAGTGGTGCCGTGGCCTAGACGTGGAGCTCTCGCCTCACAATCAGGAGGCTGTGAGTTCGATCCTAGGTAGAGGCAGATATTTGTCTCTCTGAGCACAATGAGAATATATCTACTGGAAAAAACACCTCTGCATTGGTAACAGGAAGGGCATCCGGCCATTAAACAATCTGCTAGCTCCATTCAGTTGCCCAGACTTTACCCGGCAAGGGATTATGGGGTTGATAAAAGAGGATGATGATGGTTAGGGAGACTAAGGACCTGAACTTGCAACCTGCTATCAAATGGTACTGCTTGGGAACAGTTTTTGTGTCTCGTTCCAGGTCCGTGTGGAAAAAACCTCAAAATCCTCCAATTGTCTTGGTATCTGGTGAATCATGCATTTTATGGAGGAAAGAGGAATAAAAAAAAGAAAAGGAGAACGGGGCAAGAGAAAATTGAATAAATCAAATTTCCTGGGACAAATAGCCTAGGCCAAAAGGCAGTTATCCTTTCAATGGTGCATTTCTCCAGATTTTGCAGTGCAAGACTCAGCTAACATCTGCACACAACAATGCATAGTTTTGAGGAAAATGCACAAGGAAGTATGGGTTTCTCGTTCTCCCTCTCTCTCTCCTGGAACTGCTTGTAAAATGTGCCTTTTAGGGGAAAATGTTCCCCATTTAAATGCAAATGTCGGACTATTTGGGACAAGAAAATAGGTAGCCAAAAATATCAGAAGTATGACTGGGAACACATTAGAAAATGACATGGCCTGTAGAATGGCAGAAAGCAATTTGTAGGTTTGGGTGTATGCGTGGATGAGTCAAAACTGGAACCTTGTCCTGGAGGATAGACCAGAATAACAGAATAAGAGAATAACAAAGTTGGAAGGGAATTTGGAGGCCTTCTAGTCCAACCCACCCTATATCATGACTAAATTAGTAGACCAGCAAAATACTGTGGACATAATATACTTAGATTTCAGCAAGGCATTCAACAAAGTGACCACAACCTATGTAAGGTAAGCTAGAAAAAATGGGAATGGATAGCAACACCATACCCAAAGATGGAATTTGCAACTGGCTGGCAAACCTACTCAATTGATAGTCCTAATGGGTGCGAAGTCTATACATGGAGGGAAGTAAGCAGTAGGGTGCCACAAGGCTCCATCGTAGGCCAGTACTTTTCAATTCTTCATTAACAACATAGATTGAGGGATAGAAAGGGAATTAACAAAATTGCAGATGATTACTAAACTGCGCGAATAGCTAACACCACCAAGAAGCATAGGCTCAAGATCCAGATGGATCTTGACAGAGTAGAAACACTGGACCATATCTAACAAATGAAGTTCAAATGTAGAGAAAAGTAAAGTCTACACTTAGGCAAGAAAAACAAAAAGTACACATCACTAATGACTGGGTGAAAAACCAAGGGTTTTTCCCCCCAGTAAGGCAGTAACTGTGACAGGGATCTTGGAGTCTCAGAGGACAAACCAGCTAAATAGGAGCAAAGCCATGTGCAGCAGCAGCCAAAAAGCTAAGCAATCCTAATTCTTGTATTAACAGAAAGGATACAATAAAGATCACAAGGGAAGTACTATAACCACTCTATAAAAGCCTTTAGTAAGACCACATCTAGAGTACTGCCATCCAGTTTTTGGTGACCACATTCATAATAAAAAGTTTGTCGAGACTCTAGAAAAAGTGCAGAGAAGAGGCAACCAGCGAGGATTAAGGGACTGGGGGCGAAACACATAAAGTGAACACAGTTGCAGGAACTGGGCCTTGGGCTAGTCTAGTAAGAAAGGACCAGGGAGACATAGATAGCATCTTCCAATAATTGAGGGCTGCCACAAGGCGAGGAGGAAGGGGTCTCAGCTATTTTCTGGAAGCATCGACAGGGAATAATGGATGGAAATTGAACAAGGAGAGATTATAACTGAGAATAAGGAAGAAACTTTCTGACAGAACAGATCAACCAATGGAACAGAAAGCTGCCTTCAGAAGCTTGTTGGGAGCACCCATCACTTGAAGACTTTCAAGCCTGGATTCCATCTGTCTGAAATGGTGCTAGGGTGTCCTGCTGGGCAAAGGGATTGGCGACTAGATGACCTACAAGATCCATTCCAACTCTGATTATCTGTTTATCTCTTAATCAGTTATCCTTCCTTCCTTCCTTCCTTTCCTTCCTCCCATTTGTGCATCACCCATCTCTCACATTGAATACACGCAAGTGATGGCATATAATAATTTTGTGCAATGGTGGCGTGTTACCTTGGGCGGTTGGTTTCAAGGGATGAGTTCTTATTGTTAACTTCAAATGGTTACCTGTTGGTCTTTCGCTTTGAGAAAATTCACGAAAAACACAGCCATTTCTGTCCCGTAGCACAGAGACCTTCCCATTCACCTTTTATTAGGATAATATTAGCCAGCATCATTCCCCAAACGAGTCCGAAGTCAATGTGGAAACCAAAAAGGGAATCGAACATTACAATGGCCTAATGGGAGTTCCTTCCTTTAAAAAAAGCAATCAGTTTGTCTTTTGGGAACAGCACACACAACAAAAAGATTTCTATCTGTAAAAAATGAAAAACGCAGCTCCGTATGCACACACTGTCGAACCACGGAGAGCAACCTGGGATTAAACTGCACTCAGATTCTCGATCTATCCAGACAAGCCCATCCGCATCTCTCCAGGCAGCAGTTATCCCAACGGGAATGTGATATTCTTGTCACAACCGATGAACAATTGGCACAGTCTGACGGCCACTTTGATTATGAGTCTGCCAGGAACCAGATTCCACAGCAGGGTTTATCAAAGAAGGCCATCTTCTGTATAAACCGCTTGCTCCCACCATGGAGCAAAGGTCAAGAAGAGCCCCTCCGGATCTTGGAGTCGGAGCAGATTTTTTTGCCTGGCAGTTGGCGAAACAGGGGCCGTCTCCCTTTGCGAGGCCGCAAGCGTTAAATGGGTTAAAATTAAACAGACAATTTTCGGTGACGGGCCGCAACATTTGCTGTGATCCAGCCCAAAGAGAGAGAAGGGAGGAAGAATTTAATTGAGATTTTTTTTTCTTTACTTTTATTCTTTCTTTCTCTTTCTTCCTATCTCTCATCATCTATCATTTATCTGCGAAATACCACTCATGCAATCATCACAAATCTCCAGAAGCCGTAAAAGGCCTACAAACTTGAAAATCTGGGCAGTATGTTTCACTTGGGCTTCTTGGCTCGTTGCTAAGAAAGGGATTTTTTCAAATGACAATCAGAGCATTAATATTTCCTATATTAATTATTAACAAACGCTCTGTGCTAAGGAGTTCTACTTCCCCTTCCCCACCTGAAAAGAAATCCTGTTCCAAATGCAAACACAAGCAGAGGAGAAGACTTTCAGTTTAGTTTCATAGCTGCAACCAGCTTTAGTACAGAACAGTTGAGCTAAGCCCGCCCAAGGCTCCTTGCTGTTCTCCTTCTTGCTCACACTGCAAATACTGTTTCAGTTCCAAACAGCCCCTCAACTCTCTCCTACACATTGACAGCAATGCTAGCCAGATGAAAAACTGATGGACTGCTGGTAGGGCAGTAGGCACAATTCACGCTCCCCTTATTTTCCTCCCCCAACTAACATAGTTTTCGTAGCGAAGCATGGGTTATCAAGCAGTTTATATGAATAATCAGTGCCGGCAATCGAAGAAAATGGATGAAAACTGACAATTGCAAACAATAAGCCCCAGAGAGAAGGTCATGGGGAGTCCTCAACTTACAGTCAGCAATGGGCTGGCTTAAAATTTTCTGTGACTAAGTGAAACCTGTGTATAAGAGGCTGGCCTCGTTTTTCAAAGCCTTTTCTTGCCACCGGTGGGTTAAAGCGGAATCACTGAGTTTGTTAGGCTTAGTCACACAATTGGTTAAGTGAATCTGGTTCCCCTATTAACTTTGATTATTAGAGGTCGCAAAAGGGGATCTCCTTGACCCCAAGACAACTGAGACCATCATAAATACGAGTCGGTTGCCAAAGCATACTGCATTTTAATTCATGGGGCTGCTGCAATGGTCATAAGGGTGAAACAGTTCATAAGTAAATTGTTCAGTTCTGCTGTAATTGTGGTCACTAAATAACAGTTTAATCAAGGAGCTACATTTATGTTTTGGTTTGTCTGTCTGTCTTTCTTTCTTTCTTTCTTTCTTTCTTTCTTTCTTTCTTTCTTTCTTTCCTTCCTTCCTTTCTCTTATTTTCTTTCTTTGTCTTTCATTCCTTCTTTCTTTCTCTCTCTCCCTTCTTCCTTGCTTCCTTCCTCCCTCCCTTCCTCTTTCTTTCCTTCCTTCCTTCCTTCCCTCCTTCCCTCCTTCTTCCATTTTTTCTTTCTGTCACTAAGTGAGATAATTAAGTGTGTTTTGCCCCATTTTATGACCTTTCTTGACATGGTTAAGTGAATCACTGCAGTTGTTAAGTTAGTAATACAGTTGTTAAGTGAATCGAGTTTCCCTGTTGATTTTGCTTGTCAGAAGGTCACCGGGACATGGCAAACGTCATAGATATGAGTCAGATGGCAAGCGTCTGGATTTTGATCTTGTGACCATGGGGATGCCTCAGTGGTCGTAAGTGTGAAAAATGGTTGTTAAGTCACTTTTACAAGACTACCTTCATTATGTGTTGGAGAAATTAGGAGGAATGAGCAATTGCCTTGATTTAGAGGTTGAAACTGATGTTTTTAGAACGTTGCACGCACAAAGCTCACACTCACAGAACTGTTGTTAAACTGGTTGCAGCCCACCAACTGGAGGGCGGTGGGCGCTAACTTTCTGCAATCCCTATAACTCAAAGTAAAACACATTTTTAAAAAATTATTTTAAATGTTTCCAGTCCTGATTGTGGCCGTACATAACTTGGACTGCCTTTATGCAACTCCTGATAACAGATAATCAGAGTTGGAAGGGACCTTATAGGTCATCTAGTCCAACCCCTCTACCCAAGCCTTGGATTTACCAGGGGCTCCGTCGAAAGAGAGTCCGGCCCTCTGAAATGGCTGCAAGGAAGATGGGCTCCCCCAAATGCAGAAGTGGGGTGACTGAGTTGGGCTTGGGGTGCTTCCCTTTCCACCTCTTTGAGAGCCCCGCTCTTTGGCCTTCCCAGGTTCAGAGAAAAAGTGGGGTGCCTGAGATCCATCAAGCCACACAACCCCAGGGCATCCTTGGCTGGCGCCCCAAGGGTGTCCCAGTGAGCAAGGCCGACAGAAGGCAGGAAAGAAGAAACAACAAACTGCCCTGGGCTAAAATGTGTGGGTTTTTTTTTTTAAGGAAGAAAAAATGAAAAAAAAAAAGAGAGAGAGAGAGAAAATGCTGACTTTTGTCACCTGGTGCCGACTAAATTTTCACTTGCTGCATGTCTGCTCTCTCTGCATGCTATGACATGTCGCCATTCCCCAGCTCTGCAGGACAACATGTCTTTGATTTTTCATTTCTTTTTCCTTTTTGATCACCCGATAATGTCCCCCCTCCTCCTTTTTTGTCAGGTGGAAATGAGTGTCCTGCCTCTTCGGCTCCCCATAATATTCAGCGATGGGAACATCGAAGGGTTAGGGTTTTTTTTTCCCCTTCGTGCCATTTCCACCGCAGGTTGCTTTGATTAGCAATTATTTTCCCCCGATATTAAAAGCCAAGTTGCAAAGAATTATTTATGTGTCCCTTGTGTTTTATTTGCCTCTCCCCTCCCTCCCCCCCCCGCTTCCTGTCAGAAGCTTATTAAAAAGGAAGGCTGAAAAAAATGTGACAAATTAGCAATTTATTTCTGTCACTTCGGTCGCTCGGCGTGGAGGCTGAAAAATGAGTTGCAGGCACAAGGCATTATGGCTTGCAGGTGGTCCTCAACTTACAACCACTTTCAGCCCCAGATTGCCCTTGATAAACAAGGTGGTTGTTAAGTGAGGTTTGCCCAATTTTATGACCCTTGCTCGCCAGAGTTGTGAATCGGTGCATTTTTTTTCTCTGCCTAGTTAGTAACGATGGTTGTTCAGCGAATCTGGCTTCCTCTGTGACTTTGCTTGTCAGAAGGTCACAAAAGGGGATCACAGGGTACTGCAACCGACGTAAAGATGAATCGGTTGCCAAGCCATCAGGACATGCTGGTGTCAGGGTTCCAAGTAATACACCCATAGCAAGCAGAACAGGCAAGTAGGTTGCTTAAATAACAACTTTATTAGAGATATCATGTTGGCCCAAGCTGGTGAAAACCGACTCTGAAGATTCCCACGGTTTTCAGCCAATTAAAAGTAAAAAGTTTTCCCTTCTTTCCCAGAGGTGGTATTCAACAGGGTTCTGACCAGTTCTGGAGAACCGGTAGCGGAAATTTTGAGTAGTTTGGAGAACTGGCCAATCCCACCTCTGACTGCCCCTGCCCCTATCTCTTCTTTGCCTCCCATTGAGTCCCAGCTGATTGGCTGGGTCTTCTTTGGTTGCCCTGCACAGGAGAAAGGAGCTGGAAAGCAGGTTAGTAGGGAATGGGATTTTGCAGTATCCTTCCCCTGCCACGCCCACCAAGCCACACTCACAGAACCGGTAGTAAAAAAAATGGAATCCCACCACTGATCCACTCCGATAATGTCAACTAAAAAAATACTTCTTTGGCCTTTTTAGTTGCCACTGAACTGGTAGCATACCACCACTGGTCCAATCTCTTAAAGATGAGGTTCAGAGATTAAATGAATCTTTTTGCTTTCCATTTCTTTCTTCAGAAGCACTTTTATTCTCCTGGTGAATTCTGGAAATTTCTTTCTCCCTTGTTTAGTTCACCTCTGCCCCCTGGAAAACTTCAAGAGTCCATTGGCACTAACGATCCAGCCAAATCCACCTTGCAATTTCTGAAAATGTGTTTCCTCAAAAGAAGTGTTGGGTTTTTCTCCTTTATTTTCAGGGTGCGTGAGAATTGCTTTTGTCTCTCTTTTTAATGATGTTTTAGAACTTTTATTCCTGAAGAGAAAAGATTGGGGTTGGTGTTATCCATTTTTCCCTACGCTTCTTTCGCAGGCAATTCTTTCTTCTTCCCAAGGCCTTTCCTTGGGGGGTTTAATCGAAGCATGAGAATCCAAGAAGACCACAGACCAGGAGTGAGATAATTGTGCAAGGGGAAAAACAGGACCAAGCTAAGCATGAAAACACCCCCACTCTCCTCTCTATGCTTTTACCAAAATTCTCCTCTGCAGAAGAAATGTGAAAAATTCACTTTTATTGAGCTGAATGGAGGAAAGAAAAAAAAAAATTAACAGGGTCATTTCAATTTTGATAAATTGCAACCGCTTGAAGCTGGTGGTGGGTTAAGTCGAAATAGAGGATGTAATAAAAGCCATGGCTTCATGAACAATATTGGGTGATATTAGGTTGGATTCAGAGTTATGGCTGAGTTTCCACAATCTTTACAAAAAGGCCGGAAGGGGAAAATTTCATAAAGTATTCTCTGTTGTGTATGTGTGAAATTCTCTACTGGATAGAGATGTCTGAAAAAAGCAGAGTTCTTCAGATAATTCCTCTGTACTTCCTCTTCTGGAGATTTGCATTGGCTTTAAAATATAGTAAGTGGAAGAATGAACAAATGAATGAATGAATGAATGAATGAATGAATGAAAGAAAGAATGTCACAGAGGTGCTTTTTCAAGAGGCAATTGGACTTTCTGTTTTTCCTTGAAGATGTTTCACTTCTCATCCAAGAAACTTCTCCAGAGCTGAAGAAGCTTCTTGGATGAGAAGCAAAATGTCTTTAAAGAAAAAACAAGAAAGTCCAGTGAAACACTGAAGTGTTAAGTGAATCATTGCAGCGGTTAAGTTAGTAATAACTCTAGAGAACAACCAAATAAGCCCATCAGAAAGCAGGACAGCTGGTCACGTAAATCCTTCCATTTCCTACCATCCAGTCAGAGCTAAAGAAGCTTCTGGGATGAGAAGTGAAATGTCTTTTAAAAAAAAAACAAGGAAGTCCAGTTGCCTCTTGAAAAAGACCTTTGGGACATCCATGACCTGGAATGACTGAGAATCTCCATAGACAAATGAATGGAAGAAGGAAGGAAGGAAGGGAAGGAGGGAGGGAAGGAGAGAGAGAGGAAGGAATGATCCCTCTTACAATAATATCCTTTCTTTCCTGGAAAAGTTTTGCATTCACTCTAAAGTCTAATAAGTGGGAGATGGAATGAATGAATGAATAGCAATAGCAATAGAGTAGCACTTACTTATATACTGCTTTACACTGCTTTACAACTTTCTCTAAGCAGTTTACAGTGTTAGTATATTACCCTCAACAATCTGAGTCCTCATCTTACTGACCTCGTAAAGATGGAAAGTTGAAACAACTTTGAGTTGGAATTCTATTTCTAGAGTCTGGTTCTTTCAAACATGCAATATACCCTCATCTTATTTCTCATAACAGCACCAGCAATAACCCTTAGAATTATATACCGCTTCACCTTGCTTTTCAGCCCTCTGTAAATGGTTTTACAGAGTCAGCCTATTGCTCCCAACAATCTGGGTCCTCATTTTACCCACCTCGGAAGGATGGAAGGCGGAGTCAACCTTGAGTCGGTCAGGATCGAACTCCTGACTGTGGGCAGAGTTATCCTGCAACACTCCCACTTTGGCAAAATATGTGTTACCATTTAATGCAGTGGTAGTCAACCTGGTCCCTATCGCCCACTAGTGGGTGTTCCAGCTTTCATGGTGGGCAGTAGGGGTTTTGTCCCCTACTTTATAAATCACCATTAATGTGGAATCGGTGGGCGGTTAGGGAAAATTTTACGACTAACAGAGATACAAAAGTGGGCAGTAGGTATAAAAAGGTTGACTACCCCTGATTTAATGTATCTTAACGACCAGTTGCTATCAAGTGCTTTTTAATATGACCTTGAAATTTGCAATAGAACAGCTGAAGGTGCAAAGCAACTATGCTTGGGGTTGTAGACATATAAATATACAGTCCATTGTTACCCTGTGCATTTTTTCTGGACCTATCGTTTAAAAAAAGAACTTACAATCTATTAAAAAAAATCCACATCCATTTTAGTCTGTAACTTTCCCTTCCTTAACAATCACTTTTGGATATAACTTCTAATGCTATTCTTGGTTGGATAAATTTCCCCAGGGTAGGTTTCTTTTTTTTTTTTAATGTAACTTCTCCAGTCTAAACTCTTCCTTTTTTAAAGCAATTGACCCATCCATCAATCCAACCTGAACCAACCCACCAACCATCCATAATGACTATTCTGTTTTCATGGAGAACTTTACAACCCCCACCCCACCCCGTCTTTGTCCGGAGGGGGAGAGGTAGTGGGTGGGCTTGGGCAGGTTTTTATTCAGAGAAAAACCAGATTCTTCTGTAGCAGGAAAATCTATTGCAATTGTTGTGTGCTTTAGGGCTTCCCATAGAAACTGGCAGTTCTTTTCAAAAACACATTGAATAGAATTCTTTATTGGCCAAGTGTGATCGGACACACAAAGAATTTGTCTCTGGTGCAGAAGCTCTCAGTGTACATAAAAGCTGTAAGGGATAAATCATGATCATCATCATCGTAAAAGTACATTCATCATAAATCATAAGGTACAACACTTAGTGATAGTCATAGGATACTAAATAAGCAATCAACATAAGTCATACTAGGAAACTAAAATAAATAAATTGTAAAGATACAAGCAGCAAAGTTACAGTCATAAGTAGAAAAGGAGGTAGGTAATAGAAAGGATGAGAAGAATAATAGTAATACAGTCTTCATAAATAATTTGACAGTGTTGTGGGAATTAGTGTTTAGCAGAGTGATGGCATGGAAGGGAAAACTGTCCTTGTGTCGAGTTGTTCTGGTGTGCAGTGCCCTATAGCGTCATGCAGGAAGTCCTCGACTTACAACCATTTAGTGACCGTTTGGAGTTACGACGGCACTGAAAAATAAAGAACAGATAATGAGACCTTGTAGATCATCTAGTCCAATCCCCAGCCCAAGCAGGAGATCCTACACCATTTCTGACAGATGGCAGTCCAGCCTCTTCTTGGAAATCTCAAGTGATGATGCTTCCACAACTTTCGAAGGCAACTTCTGTTCCATGGGTTGATTGTTCTCACCGTCAGAAAATTTCTCCTTATTTCCAGGTTGAATCTCTCCTTGATCAGTTTCCATCCATTGTTCCTTGTCTGGCCTTTGGGTGCCTTGAAAAACAGCTTGACCCCTTCCCCCCTGTGGCAGCCCCTCAAATATTGGAAGACTATTATCATGTCTCCCCTGGTCCTTCTGTCATGCCCCTGGTGGAAACTGACTCTGAGGGAGAGGAGGAACAGCCCACAAGGAGTGGAAGTGGGGCTCTGGAGGTTGGGGAGGAGGCTGGGGAAGGGCAGAGGCCGGCTGAGCAGTCAGAGGAGGACCCAGGCCCATCCCCTATCCATCTTAGGGTAGGGAGGAGAGGATAAGGGAGAGACATGGTCTACTCAGGAGGAGAGGGACTTGATCCTCTTCATGGGCTGCAGCTGTGACAACTGAATAAGAGTATGGACCTGCGTACTGGCGAACGCTGGAAACAAAACGTGTAAATATCTCTAGTTTATAGTTCCTCTCAGAGTTTGGCTTCCTTCCCAATGTGTGTTATCTGTGGACATCCTCCAGCCCTTATCTTGCCTGGTTTGTGTTGCTTTTTCCCTTCTTGTTGTAACTGTTTGTGTGGGAGTTTTTTTGTCTTCAGTCAAGAATATTCAGAGCTTGGAAGCAAAGTGAAGGAATAAAAGGGGCTTCACCTGTTTTCTGTGACTGTGTTTGTTTTGTATCCCACCCTGGGTCATCACACCTTCTCTTCACTAGACTAGCCAGGCCCAGTTCCTGCAACCATTCTTCATATGCCTTAGCCTCCTGGTTGCTCTTCTCTGTACTTTTTCTAGAGTCTCAATATCTTTTTTACAGCATGGTGACCAAAACTGGATGCAGTACTCTAGGTGTGGTCTTACTAAGGCTTTATAGAGGGGTAATAGTACCTCACTTGCCACCGATCCTCATGACTATGGAAGCATCCCCGTGGTTACAGGATCAAAATTTGGGCATTTGGTAACTGGCATGTATTTGTGATAGTTACAATATCCTGATACCCTGTGATTGCCATTTGAAATCTTCCGACATGCAAAATCAGTTGGGTGGGGGGAGTCAGATTTGTTGAACAGCCTTGCAATCACGTGAACAAAATTCAGATGCTCGGCAACTGGCATGTACTTATGACGGTTGCAGTGTCCCGGGGTCATGTGATGCCCTGTGATGACAAGGCACGAAGGCCACACAGCCAGCTGAGACTTCAAACTCCCCCTTCCATGCTCCAAAATTCCCCAAGCGCTCCCATGTTTTGGCCAAGTCCCAGAGCAAAGCGAAGGAGAAGGGAGGGAGAAGGAGAGAGGTAAAGAAAGAGAGAGAGAGAGGGAAGAATGAAGAGAAGGTATGAGAAAGAGAGGTAAAGAAAGAGAAAAAGAAAGAAAGAGACAGAGAAGGAGAGAGATAAAGAGAGAGAGGAAGGGAGGGAGGGAGGGAAGGAGAGAAGGTGAGAGAGAGAGGTAAAGAAAGAGAAAAAAGAAGGAGAGAAAGAAAGAGAAGGAGAGAGGTAAAGAAAGAGAGAGAGGAAGGGAGGGAGGGAAGGAGAGAAGGGGAGAGAGAGAGGTAAAGAGAGAAAAAAGAAGGAGAGAAAGAAAGAGAGAGACAGAGAGAGAGAAGGAGAGAGATAAAGAGAGAGAGGAAGGGAGGGAGAGAGGGAAGGAGAGAAGGTGAGAGAGAGAAGTAAAGAAAGAGAAAAAAGAAGGAGAGAAAGAAAGAGAAGGAGAGAGGTAAAGAAAGAGAGAGAGGAAGGGAGGGAAGGAGAGAAGGTGTGTGTGAGAGAGATAAAGAAAGAAAAAAGAGAGAAAGAAAAGGGGACAAAGAAAGAGACAGAGAGAATGAAGGAGAGACATAAAGAGAGAAAGAGAGGGAGAAAGAGAGAGAAATGGAGGGAGGGAGAGAGACAGAACAAAAGAGCAAGAGAGAGCATTTTGCAGGCGTTTTGTGGAAGGCTTCCTGAATGTCTTCAGCATATTTCTCCATATCTTTGCAGAGTCCGAAGCCGGCGACGGTGTTTACCAGGACGGATGGGCCCGTCATTTCTATTGTGAGTCCGTGTGACATTCATTAAGTGCAACTCCAGAAGGAGAGGGTTAGGCAGCGTGGCCTTTTTCTTCTGATTTGATCATACATCAACAGGCGCTCCAGGTTAAATGCCCAGGATACGGCTTCAGATGAATAGTCAGTAAGCGGGTAGGAGATACTTCACCCGGTGCTACTTAACTCAAGGAAATGAGTCTCAAAGGTGGTGTCACTGTAAAATATGGATGCTCCACTTAGATAGTCTGGTGCTTGGAAATCTCACGCGCTTCCTTTTCTTTCAGCTTTTACAACTGGCTGCACTTTAAGATGCAAAGACCGCTCCTCCCTCCCTCCCTCTCTCTCTCTCTTTCTCTATCCCACCCTCTCTCTCTTCCTCTCTCTTCTTTCACCCTCTCTCTGTCATACTCCCTTTCTCCATCCTCTTTATCTCTCTCCCCCTCTCTTTCTCTCTCTTCCTTTCTCCTCCCTCTCCCCCTTTTCTTCCTCTCTCACTCACTCGCTCACTTTCTTTCTCTTCCTCCCTGCCTCTCTCTTTCACCCCTCTCTCTCTTTCACTCCCATTCTCCATCCCCCCCTTTTCTTTCTTTCTCTCTTCCCCTCTCCCTTCCTCTCTTTTTCTGTCCCTCTCTCTTCTGTCTCACTCAGCCTCTCTCTTTCTCCATCCCTTTTTCTTTTTGTCACTCTCTTCCCCTTCTAGTTCTCCCCCCTCTCCTCCTCTCTCTTCTTCTCTATATGTCCCTCTCTCTTCCCCTTCTCTTCCTCTCTCACTCCCCCTCTCTTTCTCCGTCCCTTTCTTTTTGTATATCTCTCCCTCTCCCTTCCTCTCTTTCACTCCCATTCTCAATCCCCCCTCTTTCTTTTTCTCTTCCACTCTCTCTTCCTCTCTCTCTCCTCTCTAATTCCCCCTCTCTCTTTCTCCATCCTTCTACCTTTTTGTTTCTCTCTTCCCTTCCTCTCTATTTCTCCCCTCCCTCCTTTCCTCCCACCTCTGGTTTGCTACCGCCAAGAGCCATTCTGCCAATGGTTGCTATTTTTATGTGTAATTTATCTTTATTGCAACATCAGGGAAGAGATTTAACCCTTGGCACAGTTGAAGGAACTCTTGGTGGCCAATTGATAGGGATTTCCATAGGTGGGTGTGTTGTACCTGTGGGTATGTGGGTGTGCATGAGAATGGGGGGGGGGAGGGGGAGGTGTTGGAAGATGCCCTTGAAAATTGGCAGCATCAGCCGGTTAGTTTAAAATAACAGGCACACCATGATGTGCAGGAAAGTCACAAGTAACTTGCCGTCTGCGAAGCTAGGAAGAACAGTTCACTCTCTGCTGGCTGGGGGATTCTGGGAGCTGAAATCAACGCATCTCCAGGTTGCCAAGATTGAGAAACATGCCTTTAGGTGAAAGAGAGAAGAAGAGGCAGAAGGATCTCGGCTGGCTGAAAGAAACAGAGAGAAATACACCACTCAGATTTGGGCAGGAAAAAAAATATGTAAGGCTCAAGGATAGGATGAGGGAGAGTTATTTTATTTATTTATTTGTATCCCCCCATTCTTATTTTTACAAATAACTCAAGGCAGTGAACATATCCAACACGTCTTCCTCCTCTTATTTCCCCCCCAATAACAACCCTATGAGGTGGGCTGGGTTGAGAGAATGTGATTGGCCCAAAGACACCCAGCTGGTTTTATTCACTAAGGCAGGATTAGAACTCACAGTCTCCTGCTGATTGATTCAAGGTCATCAGCCAGCTTTCATAGCCTAGAACTCAAAGTCTTCTGCAGTGATTCTCTTAAGAATCCTTACTACATTCCATGACATAACCACAAATTTACTTTATAATGGGTAAAAGTGTCTAAATATAGGATAGGATAGGATAGGATAACAGAGTTGGAAGGGACTTTGAAGGTCTTCTAATCCAACCCTTTTCTCAAGCAGCAAACTCTATACCATTTCAGAAAAATAGTTGTCCAATCTCTTCTTAAAAAACTTCCAGCATTCACACCTTTTGGATGAAAGTTGTTCCACTGGTTAATTGTTCTCATTGTCAGAAAATGTCTCCTTAGCTCTAAGTTGCTTCTCTCCTTGTTTAGTTTCCATCTGTTGCTTCTTGTCCTGCACTCAGGTGTTTTGGAGAATAGTTTGTGAGGGAGAAGAAACCCCGTCGGGGACTCTATAACCTTCTGACGATAGTACAGAGGGGATCAGGAAGAAAAGTTCAAACTAGACAAACCCAGTTCCAGCAATTGTTCTTTATATGTTTTAGCCTCCAGTCCCCGAATCCTCTTTGTTGCTCTTCTCTGCCCCCTTTCTAGAGTCTCAACATCTTTTTCACATCGTGGGGACCAAAATTGGATGCAGTATTCCAAGTGTGGCCTTACCAAGGCCTTATAAAGTGGTATTGACACTTCCCATGATCCTGATTCTCTCCCTCTGTTTATGCAGCCTAGAACTGTGTTGGGTTTTTTGGCAGCTGCAGTACACAGCTGGCTCATATTTAAATGGTTGTCCACTAGGACTCCAAGATTCCTCTCACAGTTATTACTATTGAGCCAGGTACCATATAGCTGTTATTATTGTTCAGTTGCTAAGTTGTGTCCAAGTCTTTGCAACCCCATGGACCACAACACGCTGGGCCCTACCGTCCTTCACTGTCTCCTAGAATTTCCCCAAATTCATGTTCATTGCATCAATGACACTATCTAATCATCTCACCCTCTACTGTCCCCTTCTCCTTTTGCTTTCCATCTTTCCCTACATAGCACTAGCAATAGCACTTAGACTTATATATTGCTTCATATGCTTTACAGCCCTCTCTAAGCAGTTTTACGGAGTCAGCCTATTGCCCCCAACAATCTGGCTCCTCATTTTACCCACCTCGGAAGGGTGGAAGGCTGAGACAACCTGGAGCCTGGTGAGATTCGAACTGCCAAATTGCAGCGGGCAGTCAGCAGAAGTAGCCTGCGGTACTGCATTCTAACCACTGCGCTATCGCAGCTCAGGGACACATTAGGATCTCTTCCAATCAGTCCTCTCTTTAGGTGGCCAAAGTATTTGAGTTTCAGTGTTTAAAGGGTGAATCATGGCAATTGGAGCAAACTTTGTTAATCTGAGACCTTTCATTGCTCATCCAAGCAACTTCATCAGTCAGAGCAAAATTAGTTAGGTAGAGAGTAAAAGAGTCGTGGTAATGTACCAACTCTTGCCAAACCAACTTCGGGGATTTCTCCCCAAAATGGGTTGCAATATGATAGATGGAATTGCTTGGATGAGCAATGAAACATTTCAGATTAACCAAGTTTTCCCTGGTTCAAACGTTAGATACTTTTGACCTGGAGGGTTGATATTTGGGTTTCAGCTTCAGGATCTGTCCTTCCAAAGGTCAGTCAGGGTTGATTTCCTTGAGGACTGACTGATTGCATCTCCTCACAGTCCAAGGAACTTTCAAGAGTCTTCTCCAACACCCCAATTTGAAAGCCTCAAAATATAACTTCTCTTGCCACAGTTGTTAAGTGAATCACGGTAGTTGTGAAGTTAGTTACACGGTTATTAGGTGAATCTGGCTTCCCCATTGACCTGCTTGTCTTCTCCAGCACCAATAGACATAGTGAGAAACAAACAGGTTTTGGGTTTGGCTAGTCTAGAGAAGAGAGATGTGGCGGCTCAGTGGCTAAGATGCTGAGCTTGTCGATCAGAAAGGTCGACTGTTCGACGGTTCGAATCCCTAGCACCACGTAATGGAGTGAGCTCCTGTTACTTGTCCCAGCTTCTACCAACCGACCAGTTCGAAAGCATGTAAAAATGCAAGTAGAAAAATAGGGACCACTTTGGTGGGAAGGGAACAGCGTTCCATGTACTTTTGGCATTTAGTCATGCTAGCCACATGACCACAGAGACATTTTCAGACAGCGCTGGCTCTTTGGCTTTGTAATGGTGATGAGCACACCGCCCCCTAAAGTTGGAAATAACTAGCACGTATGCACAAGGGGAACCTTTACCTTTACCTAGTCTAGAGAAAAGGAAGACTAGGGGAGACATACAATGGAACCTCTGGTCACAAACACTAGTGATCACAACCAAATTGGGTTCTGACCAAAAAATCCACAACATTTTTGAATCAGGTCACGATTCAAAAATCGGGTGGTGATCAAACACGGCCTCGCCTGATTCCCCTTCCACATACCCCACCCCTCTTTTTTGGTCGGCTCATGCACAGTCAGTTTCACTTCCGGTCACAATCAATTCGGGTTACAACCGAAGTTACGGAACGAATTATGGTTGTGACCAGATGTTCCACAAAGAGGAAAGGGTCAATTTATTCTCCAAAGCACCTAAAGGCAGGGCAGGAAGCCATGGATGGAAACTAATCAAAGAGAGAAGCAACCTAGAACTAAGGAGGAATTTCCTAACAGCGAGGACAATTAGCCAGTGGAACATCTTGCCACCAGAAGTTGTGGTGCTCCATCACTGGAGGTTTTTAAGAAAAGACTGGAATGGTACCTGTCACCTGTCTGAAATGGTATAGCATGTCCTGCTTGAGCAGGGGGCTAGACTAGAAGGCCTCCAAGGTCCCACCCAAATTCTGTTTATTCTATTCTATTCTGTTCTGTTTTTGTCCTTGTTTCTGTTCTGTTTTGTTCTGTTGTTCTGTTCCTATTCTATTCTGTTCTTGTTCTGTTCCTGTTCTATTCTGTTCTTGTTCTGTTCCTGTTCTATTCTATTCACAGGTAAGAATCACTGCTAAATAACAAGTAGAATAGATTTCAGGATCTGGTCTGTGGTGTCCTTGGTGCTCTCTGAGCTTGGTGATTTGCTTGCAGATGTTTCATTACCAGGGGTGGGATTCAAACTTTTTAACAACTGGTTATGTGGGTGTGGCTTAGTAGGTGGGCATCACTTGGTGGTCATGTGACTGGCTGGGTGTGGCCAACTCAACATAATTCACATCGAGGCATGCATCTCCTTGCCTGGCCTCTCATGACTGTGGGGATGCTGCAACAGTCATAAGTGTGAAAAATGGTCATAAGTCACTTTTTTCAGTGCCATTGTAACTTTGAATGGTCACTCCACACAAGCAAAGTACCAGCAAAGGAGGGAAAAAAACTCCAGAGATGTTCCTGAGACAGGAAGTCTAGTCTTGCCAAGAATGTAGTAAGGGTCAATGGAGAGGCAGTTTCTGTAAGCAACACCAGAATGTTTCCTTCTTGCCTTCCTAACAGGATTAGGCCAGTAATTTCTTCTCACAACCGGTTCTCCGAACTGCTTAGAATGCTAACAACCGGTTCTAGAGAATAGGTGCAAACCTGTAGAATCCCACCTCTGTTTATTACCCAACTAGGCAACATCATCAGTGCTCTCGTGGCTATAGTTGCATCAGTGGCTATAATTGTATGGCGAAGCCTGTGGTGAGGATCGATGGCTATAATTGAATCACGTCGAGGACCAAAAATTACTTTGAGTCGCTCTTTATGAGGCACCTCTTGTAAATATCACCACGCAGATGTTATTTATTCATATATTGCTGTTTTGGTTGCAAGCCATGCTCAAAATGGATCAGGGACATTTTGAGCATGGCTTTGCAAACTGAAGCCTGTCGCATAAAACAAGGCAATGCAATTATAAGCAATCTCGCAAACATTAATGCAAATACAGGTAAAATTAAAACATCCAGGAATACTTCACCTATGGTCTGGAGCAAGAAAAATATGCAAAACAGCATCCAAAGAGCAACGATAAAACCCTTTTGTCCACGGCGAAATAAATGCTGCAATTCACAATCATCCCGAGATAATCGTCAGGCCTCAGCGACCGTGGGCTATATTGATATATGATTCAATCCCATCCCATCTCATTTCAAAGCAGGCATTTTGGTTTTTTTAAAATGCAAAACCTCTCACTAGAGTCATGCAGATTTTATTTTTTTTTAATTTATATATTAGGTTTCATGCTACTCCAGACATAATCTGTTCAACAAAGAAGAAAATATGCCAGAAAAACCACACAAAGAATATATGTTGACTTATAGGAAAGTAGTCCTTGACTTGGAATCCTTCGTATATTGACCGTTCAAAGCTACAATGGCACAGGGAAAAAAGTTTGACTTACGACCATTTTTCACATTTACGACTGCTGCAGCATTCCCATGGTCAGAGATCAAAACTTAGAAGCTTGGCAACTGGCTCATATTTATTATGGTTGTCCCAAAGGTGCTGTGAAAATATTTGCAGACCCTCACATCCCGTACATAAACTATTTCAACTCCTACCCGCAAAACGACACAATAGAGCACTGCACATCAGAACAACTAGACACAAGGACAGTTTTTTCCCGAACGCCATCACTCTGCAAAACAAATTCCCTCAACATTGTCCAACTACTACAAAGTTTGCATTACTATTACTATAAATGTTCTCATCACTCCTTATAGCTCATCCCCTCCCACTTGTGACTATATGACTGTAACTTAAGGCTAGGTCCCACTGGCCGACGGATGCAAAACGTATGCATAAAGGACACAGCGGATGAGCAAAATTTTGGG